>JANPWX010000421.1:2161720-2174436 GCA_024734555.1 Trochalopteron elliotii
GATAGATGTGGCTTTAAAACTGCAGATGAGTGTTACTTACTTACCTTTAAGAACCTGTAATTCAAGTTGTAACTTAGCCCCTGGAACTACCTGTTGTCCTTCTTACAGTCCAGGTAGAAGGTTCAACCTCAGCAAGATGCACTCATTGACAGAGAGTTGCAGAAATTAATAGTTTAAGAGTAGGTAAAGGCATGAACCTCTCCAAATATGAGGCGTGCACCAAAACACAGAGCTGGGGAGCTGCACTGTGTGTCCTGGGAATTAAGGTTTATCATTAAGCCATAAAGAAAACAGGGAGTTGGCCCTTGTTGCTAATGACATGGACACCCTTGACATGGATTATTCCAGACTCAGTATTTTTATGATTAGCCAACAGTATCCTTCCCATAATGGGGGTTTGGAGAAGCCTTGGGTGAATTATTGCTCATGCTTGTCTTGTTTAAAGGCACTTTAATGTGTGTTTATTCATGATCTACACTACGCTCTGGTCTGACTCAGGCAGCTGCTTTTGTTCTGACCTCTTTCTCAACTCTCAATTTTCAGGTCCCTGGTTTGACATGTACCTAAAAGCACGTGATCCTGTTGTTTTGAATTTTAATGCATTTATGTCTTTTAATCCTGATCCAAAATCAGAATACAACGATCAGCTCATACGAGCTACGAACATGACTGTTTCTGCCATACGTTTTATGAAGACTTTCAGGGCTGGTTACCTTGAACCAGAGGTTTTTCACCTCAATCCAGAAAAAAGCGACACTGAGATCTTTAAAAAAATTATCCGATTTGTGCCTTCTTCAATTTCTTGGTTTGGTGCCTACATGGTCAATGCTTATCCCCTAGATATGTCTCAGTACTTCAGGCTTTTCAATTCTACACGGCTTCCTAAGCCCAACAAAGATGAGCTTTATACAGATGAAAAGGCAAAACATTTATTAGTGTTGAGAAATGGAAATTTTTATGTGTTTGACGTTCTTGATAGAGATGGAAACATGCTGAAACCCTCAGAAATACAAGCACACTTGAAATACATCCTTAGTGACAACAGTCCAGCCCCGGCCTTCCCTCTTGGCTACCTCACCAGTGAAAACCGAGATACATGGGCATCCCTGAGGAAGAGTCTACTGGAGAATGGCAATGAAGAAGCTCTTCAAAAAGTAGACTCTGCCATGTTTTGTTTAAGTTTAGATGATTTTCCCGTTAAAGACTCGGTGCACTTGTCCCACACTATGTTGCACGGAGATGCTGCAAACCGCTGGTATGACAAATCCTTTAATCTTATCATAACCAAGGATGGCACTGCAGGAATTAATTTTGAACATTCCTGGGGAGATGGTGTGGCTGTGCTCAGGTTCCAGAATGAGGTTTTTAAAGATAGCACTGAGACACCGGCCATCAGCCCCCAGTCCCAGCCTGCTTCAGTTGACTCTTCCAGAGCAGTGCAGAAGCTTGACTTTAAGCTGAACGATGCCTTAAAAGCAGGGATTACCAAAGCCAAACAGAAGTTTGATGCCACTGTAGAATCACTGTCTCTTAACATGATTCAGTTCCAAGAAGGGGGCAAGGAGCTTCTAAAGCAGAAGAAGGTGAGCCCAGATGCTGTGGCTCAGCTGGCCTTCCAGATGGCTTTCCTTCGCCAGTACGACCAGACCGTCGCCACGTACGAGTCCTGCAGCACTGCAGCCTTCAAGCACGGCCGTACAGAAACCATTCGTCCTGCCTCTGTCCACACCAAGAAATGCTCTCAAGCCTTTGTCAAGGAACTCTCCAAACACAGCACAGAAGAGCTGCAGAATTTGATAGTGGAGTGCTCCAAGTACCATGGCCGTTTGACCAAAGAGGCTGCTATGGGTAAGTAGGAATGCATCGCACACTCCTCCTTTTGCACTAAAATGTCTGTTAAGGTTGCTGTAAATACTTGTAACTAAATAGTTTAATGTTGATGGAGGTCTAATGTAAACTTGACAAAAACAGTAGCAGAGGGCTGCACTTTAAAGTGCATTCCCTCATTCTCATTTATTTCTTGATGGAGAGAAGTGCCTCTGTGCTTCCCACAGCACCTTTCATGTGTTGGGAATTTTTTATAGTCCAGTTTTTGTCCTTAGAGCAGTTAGACTATTTGAAGATTTCATAAATACTAGTGCATGTTGAACAAGAACTTTGGCTTAGATCTGAGGAGGTTCTCTTATCTCTGCAGGGGATAAAGGCTTTAACTTCTAAATCAAACTCATTTTTTGGCCATGCTACTCCTGGCATTTTTCTAAATGCTTTCTTTTGAACTGTCCTTCCCAGAAGCATTAAAATTGACAGCAGAAAAACTGACTGTTGAGTATTATCCCATAGAGTCTAAAATTTGCCTTTTGTTGGTGCGAGATGCTCTTTGTCTTCAGATTCATAAATTTTAGGAAAGGCTTTTTCTGCATTGAATAACTTGTCTATGTTCAGATAAATAGTTAATGAAAGAATCTGAGGTAGTATTAAAATTGTTAACAGTGCACTTTTGTACTCTCCTGATCCTGTTAAGGCTTGCAGTAAAACAAGCAGGCCCCGTTTGCTTAGGATATGGGCATGAAAAGTGTGAAAAATATTTCCTACCAGTTCAGAAATAAACTCAGTTCTACAGACCTCCTCCACTGTGGCTGAGGTGAGTTTACTTCCCAGAGAAGCCAGGTACCTCTCTGATAGCTGTTCCTTTCTCTCACCAGGCCAGGGCTTTGACCGGCACCTCTTCAGCCTGCGCTACCTGGCCTTGTCCAAGGGGTTGGCACTGCCCGATTTCTACCAGGACCAGGCCTACGCTCGCCTGAACCACAACATCATTTCCACCAGCACCTTGGTGAGCCCAGCTGTGCAGTTAGGAGGGTTTGGCCCCGTGGTGGCTGATGGCTTTGGGGTAGGCTATCAGGTACAAGATGACTGGATAGGTTGTAGTGTTTCTGCTTACCCAGCTAGGAATGGTAAAGAATTCCTTGAGTGTGTATACAAGTCATTAGAAGATATCTTTAATGTTTTAAAGGGCAAGAAAGTCAGTAGTTAGACATAAAGACATTGGGACACTTTACAGTTGCAGAACAAGATGCAGATTATGTCTGACTGACATACTAATCAATGCTCAGCATGGCTGAGACTGCCCAGCTTAATTGGGTTCATGTATCATCAGTGAACTTGAATACTGCTTGATTCACTAGGAAATTTCTATTTATTTTAAAGAAATCAATTGCAGACCTTGAATGCATTTCAGGAAATACAGACATTAACTATGTCAAATTAACTAATAGATCCATGTGTTTTTAAAACACATAATCTAAAATAGGCATTTTTATTGAGTTGATAAACTTGGAACACCTGTTCCATGAGTGTTTGAACGGACTACAGTACTGTGATACCAGTCTTGAACTGTTTGGTTTTAAAAAAATACATGCAATAATTTTAAACATGGAAGAGTTGTTCCATTTGCACTCTTGCAGTAAGCTTGCTTACTTACTTGTCACTTATCTCTTTAAACTTGAATTTATATCAGGACTGATTGTGCCTCAACTGCTTGAAGCCTTTCCCCTATAATAGCTTTTAGAGACACAAAAAATGAAGTGGGAGGCTTTAAGTAACCTGTAGCAACCAACTGGGTTGTTAAACTGACTGGAAAAGACTGTATTTTAATAAAGCTGTCTATTAATAACCACAAAGTTCTTTTATTGCCATATCTAAATCATACAGCATGGGTAGACCCTTTATCAACAGCTCAAGTTTCTTACAAAGGTTGGAAAGAAAACTGCTGCAAGCATTCTGCACTCTGCCTGGTATGTAGCCCTTGAATTCCTGCCTTTTACCCTCTTGATTTCCACTCTTTTTCTTCTGGGAGGCTGAGTCCTTCTGTGGAGCTGAACTGCACAGTGGTGTTGGATTCTGTGATCTGTGTGAAACTGATGCAGCTCCTGTCCCCCTGGCCTGGACAACCAAACACATCAGAGCAGGAAAGTGTGACCACATTGGTTGGATGTGACAGATCAGGTTCAGAGACTCAGAAGCTACTTACCTTTGCTCTGCCTTTGGGTATCTCAGCTTCCAGGTTCTCCCAGGGTCTTTTTAATTTAGCACAGTTAGTGTAAGCAATACCCTGTCCTGGAAGGATGAAATAAGAGTGCTAGCAGGGGAGAGGCATACTTTTCATATGTAAGCCTGAAGGCTTTGTTCCTGTAATGGGCTGTTCTAGTTTTCAGCTGAAAAGCATTATTTTAAAACTGACTTCAAAACTTGGCACGTTTTTTTTTTTGTTGTTGTTCATTTAAACAAAGAAAGGAAGGTGATAATTTGGGAAGATGCAGGAAATAACATATCAGGAACAATAATCAGACCAAAAGTCTGAATAAGATTCACTAAAGATTGGCTGGGCTTTTTTTTTCCTTTTTGGGTTTGTTTGGTGAGGTTTTTTGTTTTGTTTTGAAACATGAGAGCAGCTGACAAGATCGCGTGTGCACTCCCCAAGCAGTAGGAAGTCTGTCTTCAGCTAAAAATGAGGTGACTTAATGACATACTTGAAAAGGTAAGGTACTTTTCAGAGGATTGTAACTGTGTAAATGTCAGCAGCAGCCAATCTTTGTAAGCCTTCTCAGGAAACTCACCTCAGTCTTTACCTGAAGTGGCAGAAAGCTTTTTAAAGGTGTAGCTGTTCCCTTGAACAGTTAACACAGTGTCTTTACTAATGCTTGTAGCCATTGCCTCATGATAGGAGCGGGGAGTGGAAGACTTTATTTGCTTATGTTAGTCAAATGTGGCTACTTCCTGGTGACCAACTAATAAAACCTTTAAGGCTGTAAGTTGTGTAAGTAGTTACTCAATCCATTAGCTAAGCTACTACAACCATGTAATTCCAAAACCCCACAGCATTAAGGACATGGCACAGTTCAGTCAATATGTACTATTTTCAGTTTGTACTGAGGCCATCTCCAAGTGCTCCACGGGAAATATTTTATTAGGGCATGCTGGGGACACAAAGTACAACTCAGTGATGTTGGTCAAAGGTTGAACTCAATCTTGGAGATCTTTTCCAACCTTAATGATTCTGTGAACATAGGTTTCCATGTCTGAAGTGCAGCCATGTGAAAAAGTAACTCCAGGAAAGCTGCATATCTGATGTTTACAGCTCCTCCATCAATAACCATGTCAATTTGTTAGGGGTATGAACTTCAGCATTTTACAAATTTATGGGTAACTTCATAGATTCCAACAGATTCCTTTGTTTTTTCATCGTAGTCATTCCAGTCCTGTAGGAAATAAGATTTCAGTGTTAGTCACAGAGGACAGAATGCACACAGACTGGAATTCAAACTGGAACTAAGCATTACTCAAAGTTTGGGTCTTAGATATCTGTAGAAAGTAAAATTTTAACAGGTGAGAGTAGCAAGAGCACTAACCTGAAATTAAATGAGCTTCAGTTTCAGTGTTTGTATATATAAATATTGCTGGGGTTTATTTTGTTAGGTAGTCCCCAGCCTGTCCCCGTGCCAGACAAACAGCAGCCAGGGCAGGTGAAAGGATTATCTATCATTTACAATACCCTGGTCAGGTGGGTAAGCAGACAAGCAGATCCCTGCCAAGTAGGATACCAGGGAACAGATTTGACCTTGAGATTCCTGCTCACAGCCAGGGAAGATTTGCAATGCTGGTGTCATTATCCTGAGCTTTGAAGGACAGTGTCTATATTACTTTTTAACCTCTCTGTGCACAGGACAGTGGGCAGGGATCTTCCTAGAAAAAACAACTCACCACTTTAATAACCCCAGCCATTTAGTATTCCAGGCTCTTGCTCTCTGGAATTCCTGAGTGACTTAAATCTTTGTCAGCTGCTAAGTTAACAAATCCTTACTTCTGAAATGACACTGCTAGTAATGCTGGTTGTTCATACTTGATTCAGTTTCTCTCTCCACCTGTGACCTCCCTGTGGCTACAGGAAGAGCAAAACCAGTCTAGGGAGTGTATTCTGGACTGGTGATGTGGGGAAAGCAAGCTAGATAAGTAGTTTTGCTAGTGAAACTAAGACAACATACCTTTTCTAACAAGTTTATGTCATTGAAAGGTGTGCCAGATTCTGCACCTTCAGCAGCAAATCCTGCCTGCAAACACATTTGCAGAGTTTTTAGAATTACATTGGACTGACAAAATAATAAATATGATCATTGAAACATTTAAAGAAAGTAGCTCAGCACAAAAATGTATTTCTTTTAAATTAGGTAGAAAGCATGGGCAAGCTCTTCCCTAGTGAGGGTCAGTGTAAGGTTGGGACTCTGCTGATGCATTGGGAAAATTCAATCCAAGCAACCAGAGTAAAATGAGGGAGGCACTGCTCCTCTATTTTTCCCAGCAAAAAAAGTATTTCCAACTATTCTAGATAATGTTAAACCTTAGTTTGTAAGTTTATGTAGCAGCATCCAATTGCTACTAAAAGCTTTATGTTCAGAGTCCACACTGGCATAATAGCTTCATAATACACTGCAAGGAAAGTAACAGAAAATGTGGAAGAAAGTTAATAGTTCTAGTTTGAATACTGTCAGAATCCAAGCCACTCTAGAGAAGGAGCAGCTTGTATTGGATTTAGGTACACAAGTGACAAGCAAGCTTTATGTGTAAGGAGGATCAGCTGGCTGAGTGAACAGATTAGTATCCCAAACAAGGGGACAGTTCTTCACTGCCATCAGTGTTGCTGTTTTTAAAGAGTGGAGAAACAACAGCTCTAGGAAGGTGCTCTGGTTTGCCTTCTATATGAACAGCAATTGTTCAGAACTGCAGAAGTCATCTGAACATCAGAAAACTCTGATTTACTGATTTAGGCATCCAAAAATTCACTGAAATACTTCTTCAGTGATTCAAGTACTCTCCAGTCAAGTGCACCAAACTCAGAATATTAAATTAAAACTTTTGTTACACTGTGAAGTATTTGATCTGTAGATAAAATTGACAGCTAGGATGCAGAGCTATAAACATCTCCTACATTTTGTAGTCTTCCCATAGATTTTTCTTGATATACAAGTTCCTAAGTCTGCAAAGCTTTCAAGCAGGAATAAACTAATAACCATCCTGGAATAAAGGAATAACAAAAAATCAAAAAGATGGACTTCACTTAAAGACCTCCCCCAGCACACTGCAGTGGAGATTCTATTTATATCAAATTCGTTGTAGGATTGGCTTTCTCAGGCTGTTTCTTAGCACAGCATCCCAGTCTGAGAGAAGGATAAGACAGGTTTATATTTGTCAGTCTATTTACACCTAATCCGACTGGAATAATGGGTTAAATATAGCAGGGAGTTAAGTGGCATAGAGCATGACCATGCACAAGAGATGAGTCACTGCAGACTGTCCCTGAAGAATCCTTTAACTCTGAACCTTGAGGTGCACTTTGCACCAGCCTGTAACTACCAGTGATCTCTTCAGGCTTTGTCTGCTCAAGCTGCAAATGGAAAAATGCCAGTGTTCATTTCCTGTGGCTCTGGTGATGTCAACCCCAAAGAAAATCTTGTTTTTAGAGGACACACACTGAAGGGTGATCATAACCTGAGCCTGATGAGTTCTGTAACACATCAAGGAGCGAGTGGTGGTCCACCTAATGCTGCACTTTCCTTTTGGGAAAGACTCTCTTTTGCAATAATGTGAGCAGTGAAGACCACTCAGATGAATTCAGATTAACAGTGAGTCACCTGTGAGGCAGTTTGAGTAGGACTCTAAGGTGTGCTTAGTTTTAGATTTTACTGGCACAGAGAACACCAGTTGTTTGTGTTAGTGGTTTGCAAGTTTTTGGTTTCTTTTTTCTTGAGACAAATGAAGTTAAACAAGGAACTGTGGAAGGATGGGAATCTGGAAAGGTCTAGGATGTTCCAGAGCCATTTCAAATTGTGTGTATTTTATCATTCTAGAAGAAGTGCTTTTAAAACCAGAAACAAATCACAAATAAGAACTCACCTGTGGTTGAAAGTCAACTGGTTCCAGACCTCGGCATTCAAACTCCACAATTGTTTTGAATTTCTCGCTGTCTTCAGCCTGTAATTGAGTCAGAAAACCATTACTTTCCATCTAATAGAGACAGTGACAAGCATTAGGCTAGGAATGGATTGCTTTAAAGGCAGCACTGATGCCCCAGCTGACAGCAAAATCCTAGAGCTCATTTCATAGGTGGTCACTAACTAGAATTTCTTAATCTGCCATGAGGAAGCCTTCAAAAGGAAAGCTAGAGGGGCATTATATAATCACCTCTAATTTGGGTGATACAATTCTGTGTTGGCTTTTGAAGTGTATCAGATTATTCTACACTTGACACTGTGCAGGAGTCTACAAGACAATTTCTGTCCAGGGACAAGACCAGCTTTTGGTGTTCTTGAAGGAGGATGATAAAGCAAAACCTCAAAATACTGTTAATGCTTGTTTATCTTTCATTTGTTACATAGAAGAGGAAACAAACTTACATTGTAAGGCTTGATTGTCTGACTTATAATATCTAAAACAAACAAAAAAAAGTTTACAAGTGAGTGACACCATGTCTTCAGTTTTATTCAGCACAAATCAAGCACCAGGATCTTCTTTCACAGCAATTTCCTTATACAAAGTAAAAGAAACAAAGTCAGCAAGCATTTCTTGCAGCTGGTCTTCAAAAGGTAGAATTCAATTTTTCTCCCTTCTCCTGAGAAGTTTACACTGCACCATTTTTCCATACCAAAGCCAAAAAGATTTGCATGCTTTTTTAAAATAACAATACATGAGTATTTGTCCATGCAGAAGCCTGGGCTCACCAGGCCTTGCTCTCTCCCTGAATGTGACGTCCAGAATGTGCCTGTTGGGAACTCAAGCACCAGTGCAGAAGGGAAGCAATCCCTGGTGAAAGCTCTTTACAAACTGTGTCAAGCAGAAATGGGGACTGAAAGAGAAGCTGTACAATGGATGATGCCTGCTCAGTGTCCCAGCACGTACCGATGGAGTTCTCCCGGGAGCACAGCTTGCACTTCTGCACCATCGTGGCGCTTCCTCGGCCGCCTTTCAGGGGTGCACTGTCCTAAAATCCACCACAAGAGAGACATTTTTAACCTCCTCAGCTGAGCCACTGGAAACTCTGCAAAGGTAAGGTAGTTTTTGCAGTCATCTTCAGCTTTTTAAAAATACTGCAACGAGGCAGCTTTTTTTTTTAAACTACAGAGATTAATAATTCAACAAGCTGCAATTATCAAAGAACAGTTCTGTTCTAGACTTTCAGTATGGAATAGTATTTGTGTCTTATCCGTACAGGCATGCTCTACTGATTCTTCAAAATAAATTCTTACCATTCTGTATGCAACAAAAAGGGATGATTATTGCTAAGGATAAGTATCCTTGACAAATTTTATCCTGCTTTTTCAGCTTCCAAATGCTGATTTAGCATGCTTAAATCATCTTGATTTACCTAACCTTCTCCAAAAGGATTCTGTCAGCATCAGAGAAATATGCTACAGGCACAACCTTATTTTGATACCGCTTCAAAATGTCTTTTTAAATTAAAATTTTTACAGAAAGCTGTTTTTAAAAACAGATGTTATACTTTGTTACCAATGGTCACCATTCAAATGGAATATGTCAATTACAGTCTCCAAATATTTAGTTTAATATGGAACATGGTAATTTTCTAAAAGCATATAGCAATTGAAAACCGATCTCATTTTAGAGGGTAAGTTGTCACATCCTTGATGCAGATACGTGTGTAAGAGGCAGGTTTGTGTTCTCACTTTTCCTCAGAGGTAGGTTACGAGGGGCACACGCACCATCAGCCGCAGGTACTGCCACTTTTCAGAGACTTCACCGCAGTTCCCACATTTCAGCTGGAGAACACAAATCGGAAGGTTGAAAGCTGTCAATACTCAGGGATATGCGCCGCTCCCGGCCCCGGCCCCGCGGCCCCGCACCTTGAGGTACCATCGGAAGTCCTGGCCCTCGGCCCGCAGCCGGGTGATGTTCTCCAGCGTGGCTCGGAGCTGCAGCCCGATCCTCTGCAAGGCAAGCGGCGGAGCCGCGTCAGCCCCGGCCGGCCCGGCTCCCCCTTACCCCCACGGCCCGCGGGGCTCCGGCCAAAGCTCCCCCTTACCCCCACGGCCCGCGGGGCTCCGGCCCGGCTCCCCCTTTACACCCACGGCCCGCGGGGCTCCGGCCAAAGCTCTCACCTACCCCCATGGCCCGCGGGGTTCCGGCCAAAGCTCTCACCTACCCCCAGGGCCCGCGGGGCTCCGGCCAAAGCTCTCACCTACCCCCATGGCCCGCGGGGCTCCGGCCAAAGCTCTCACCTACCCCCATGGTCGCACGGACTGGAATTCCCTGCTCCCCGCAGCCGTGCCCTCAGCCAAGATGGCGGCCCCGCGCTCCCTGCCCGGCTGAGCCGGCGCGCATCCGCGTCTGCCCTTAGTCAAGATGGCGGCCGCCACCGCCCCGCCGCGCTGGATGGCGGGAGGTGCCTGTGGGGAGCGGCGGGAAAGCGGGAGGCACTGGTGTTCCCAATATTACATTAATCATGTTTGTTTTTTGCTTTTTTTTAACCGCAGCATCTTCTTAGAGAACACAGACGTGTTAAACGAAAGCAAAAACGCGGTTTGGCAGCACTGCCTTGGGGTCCACCCTCAGAGTCTGTGGGGGACCCCTCAAAGTCTTTCAACTAATGCTGCACAACACATCTGCTAGGATACAACTAAACTAAATACATTCTAGGTTGCTTTTCAGCTTCTCTGAAGCTGAACGGGACGGTCAGTGAAGATCCTGGATGCCTCCTGTTGTTTGTCTCTGCTCTGGAGGCAAGCGGGTAACCCCGGGCTGGGATGTGTGTCGGCTATAACCACTTATCCCTGTGCAGAGGCAGATGTTCTTGTCTGGCCAACTGAATACCCAGCTCAGGATAGTAACAAAAGTTTGCCTTGACAGCTGCCAAAAGTTTCATTTCATAGAGCCACGCTTCGTTCCTTTTTCTACTGCTGCCTAGAGAAGTACAGTGTGTGGGTGACACAAGTGAAGTGACACTGAAGGAACAATTATAAAAGAAGTGTTAGAAGTCAGTCTCTCACCACAGCTTAAAAATTAAAAACGCAAATCTCACCCTTTTATTGAGTCATTGACAGCTTGTAACAACAACAAAAACAACAATCAAAAAAATAATCTAAAATACAAAAAAATTTCAGAAACAGTGAAGAACAGGAACAGGATCCTCTCTTCCCATCCCTACTGCTAACACTGCAATACAACCCTCAGTTTGTCTCATTTAAATTGGCTTAATCTTGAAGTGGAGTCCAATAAGACTGAAGACGAGACACTTAAGGTCCTGGACCAGGTAGTAGAACACTCTCAAGCCTTCTGGATCTCTGCAGTGCACAACAGGAGGAAGAAAGGGGGGAAAAAAATTGAAGACTGATGCTTTCAGAGAACAGGTTACAGAACTCATGTATTAAAAAAACCCAAAGCCTATATGGGGACTTTTTAGATGTCATCTTAGACATTAACAGATTTATTTCATTCTACACCTATTGATTAAATGTTCTGTACTCCAACTGTGAATGTTTTAAGTCTTTACAAAATACACATTTTTATTATGAAAGCAAGTATCAACAGCACTTAGGATTTTACCCTCACCTCCTCCCCCAATAGTCAGTCTTTTCAGCTTAGGTGAAATACAGATATCATGATTCTCCCAAAGAAATTGGTACAAACAGTCCAATGGCAGCTCAGATTCTGTATGTGTGTTAACAGAGCTCCTACAGCAAGGTCTGCTATCAGTGAGTTTGAGAACACAGCCTGTAATGCCACAGTCTAAAGGCATTTGGCACATTGTGCTGCAACACTGAGCACTGGTGCCCCCAGGAACAGATTGACACTTTCAAACAACATCAAATACATGTACCACATAATCAGGAAGTTCTAATACAGATTGATAAATAGAAACAAGGGCAGCATAAAAAGCAGAGTACGTACTTGGACTGATTTACATCAATGAGGGAACCGATTTTTGACGTGGTAAAGGAGATGTGCTCGTCCCCAATTACTATCTCGAGCTCCTGAAAAATAAAAGGTTACAGGAACTCACTGGTACCAGTTACAGAAATACTTCAGTACTGTGATGGTTTATATTTTTTGTTACAGATTTCTTTAACAAAGATATCAAACGCAGCAGGTCTGTGGATTGTGTTAGCTTCCACAACTACACTGCCATTGAGGTGGCACTACTCAGGTTTTAAAGCAGTATTTGTTTCCCTTTCGGCTGGAAACAATACTGTCTTGAAGAAAAAGTTTAGTTATGTTTCCAAGGAGCTAACATATGAAAAGTAAAGAGCAATTAGAAGAGACACTGTGCACCCTACCTGTCGGCCCACTCTGTCAGGAGGAGGCCACAGAGCATCATCTTCTTTTGTGATTTCACTGTCGTCGATTATTCTCTTCAGCTCCTCCATGACACTCTTGTGCACATAAGCCTGGACACAACATTTCGGCAGAGAAATAAATACAATCCTCCCCACAACACCCCAGCAACGAAATCCAACCCCGAGTCGCTTTTCGCTGGCTGTCCTGCCCAGCCGTCCCTTTTGCTGGCACAAACGCCCTCAGCCGCCCTCACCTCCTTCCGGATCATCACATCGTTCTTGTAGTTGCTGTTGTTGGCGTAGCGCAGCTTTCCTGTGGGGAGAGGCCGGGCATTAAACCACGCCGGGGCTACCCGGGTCCGATAGCCCACCCTC
>JANPWX010000421.1:2179198-2234405 GCA_024734555.1 Trochalopteron elliotii
CAATGTAATTGACTTTCTCATTTAAAAAGTCAGCTCTCATCTGAATCTGCTGGGTTTGGCAAGGCTGGAAGTTGGGGTGCAGTGGTGTATGAGAACTGAGAAGAGTATCTGGGCTCCAGTACTGATGAATCCAACTCTTTATAGAGTTTATTGCCACAAATAATTTAAGAAAACAAAGATGACTTATTTAAATGGTTTATTTATTTCTCATGGTAGAACTGTGTCTTGAACTTACACGAAATAGGATTTGCTCTTATTTAAAAATGGATGTGTTATTGTTATTTGTGTGTGTATATATATATAAAAAGATATAATTATATATTATATATAACTATATAATATATAATTATATAAATATAATATAATATATAATAATATTATAATTCTATATAATATATAATAATATCATATCTATTATTATATAATTATATACACGTTATATATAATATTATATATATATATAAAAATAATATTATATATATGTGTGTTATGAGTAATTTCTCACTTCAGAATTTTAGAGAAATACTTATGAGGGCTGACATGGGGGAGCTTGTCTCCAGTGGTTGCTTCTGAGGAAGAATTTGCACATTTAGACTGAAATTAGCTTTTATGAATTGTCCTCTAAGTAGTTCCCCGAGAATTACATAAGAAAGAGATTTTTTTATGTCACTGCATGTTTCAGGCTCTTCATTTAGCCAAGTGCTGTATTCCAGTCATGTATTTCTGTGTAAATTGATTTTATTTACACAAATCTGCCAAACTCTTTAAAGGTTTCCCTGGTGGCAGGGAGTGAGCACAGGTATTTATTTAGCCTTCAGCCCATGACCTTCCTGTAGAGGTGGTGGGTTATGTCTCTATAAATGTGGAAATAAGCAAAGGAGTGTTGGACATTTTCCCTCCTTGACTGGAAGGACATCCTGGTTGTGCTGAGCTGCTCCAGGTGATACTTCAGACGAGGGCTACAAAGAAACTTCTCTTTGCTTCCTTGTTTTATCTTCAATAAACATTGTTCTATTTTTTTTGTTTGTTTGTGTGAAATGCTTCACCAAGTTTGTCTGTTTGTTTGGTTTTTAAATCCAAACTCTGACAGAACCTTCTGCCACACCAAGATTTCACAAGCTTTACAGAGATGAGAGACCTGGGGCAGTGCTTTTATAACAGAAACTTTTAGATTTTACCTTTAGGCATGCTTATACTGCTCTAAGTGGGCCTCCTGTTCTCTGTTACACTTTGACAAAAAGTTAAATGGAATTTTATTTATTTCTAACATTTTCACCTGGTTTTGCATTTGGTTTTGCATTTTATTTTTTTGTCTCATGCTTGTCATCCTCTCTAAAACATTTGTTCTTCCAATGTATTTGATTCCAATATTGGAGTTTTTTTCTTTTCCCATATTCTATAAAGAAAGAAACTGGTGTAGTAGGTCAGGAAATCCAAGCATAAGGCTTCATTAGCCAAAAAGGGAAACACCTCAGGCATATCTGCCTTCTCATGGAAGACTTCCAGCCTTGCTTGTCCCCTGCATGCAGCAGACTCTCCAATCTTCACAGTCATTTGAAAATTTTGTCAAGAAAAATACATTGCTTTCCTTTTCCACAGACAATTGTGCCTTTGAGCAGGCTTTGATCTGGTGGGTGCAGGAGTCCCATCCATTTCCTGAGCAATCCTTATTTTTTAAACCCTTGTACAGTTGTGAGGAATCCCAAGGGAGAAGCAAACCCTCAGCTTTCAAGAGAGCCCTTGCAGATAGACTTCATGCACAGGTGATGTGCTGAATTCATTCAGGGTTGTCATGGCAACCCCCCTGTTTTTTTCTTTATCCAGGAAAAGATGGCTTTATCAGTAAATGTACCTTTCCACAGTACCCCATGGCTTTTGTTCAGGGGTCTCATAGCTCTTAGAAGCAATAGATGGGCAGGCCCTGAAATTAGCAGTGTCACAGATCCTCCTTGCTCACTAATGCTCTTTATACAGCTCTGAGTATACCAGCAGTTAGTCTCTGCACCTCTTCTCTAGGGTTTTTGGCAGAAAACTGTCCCTTCCATACTGCATGAAGCCATAATCTCAGATTCTGGGATTTCAGCATTACTATTTTGCAGCTAGGAGATGCAAGTCTCAGTCTTGATGTTCTCCTGGCCTTTTCCCCTGATCTCAGAGAGTTCTTGGTCATTTTTTTCAAGATTCTGTTTTGCTGTGCATAACAGATCTCCTGCCCCTAGGAGCCAGCAGATTGGTTCTGTTCCATGTTCATATCACTGGCAGTTTTTCAGTGATTTAAAAGTAAAAAAAATAAGAGAATGGAAACAACCGAGATGAAAAGGATGATACTGGCTGTGATACACTAATCTCCTTCCAGAAGCCAGGGAGTTATTTCTCAAAATAAAGTGATTTGTCTCTCTCAAGGAATTATTCCTGATTTCCAGTCAGTCAGGATTACTGTGACTGTTGAGTCCATCCTGTCAAACCACAGGGATGGTGCACAAGCAGTTCCTTATTGACAGCACTTTGACAGAGTGGTGGATGCCAGCTTCAGGAATTAATGTATATATTTTTATTTATTTCCACACAGGCAAATGCACTTGCATATGTTTTTTTTAATATTTTTTTCTGTCAAATAGAAGGCCTTGCCCACAGATGGCTGTTGGGATTAAAAGGGTTGGAAATAATAACACATTTCTATTTTCAATGAATAAACCTATTTTGCCATTATCCCAGGCAGCAGCATCCATCTGTTGAACATTACTTGGGCATTGCTTCCACAAGAGAAATATTACAGGTAAAATTATGTTTAGACTGTCATTACATTAATTATGTAATTATCATTCATTTACATTCTGCTTTTATTTCATGGTGTTTCTAAAACAGTGTTTGTAGAGAATCCAGTAAATTATCAAGAACTCATCACAGAAAAGGTTAATTTCAGAGAATGTATTTTGTGCTTCTGATTCTTTGAGAATAGCATACAAAATTATGTCAGTGTTCTGTATATAATCTTGGTGTTGATAGATAAAATATTCCATTAACATATCTCACTTTAATAGTCTTCACTGTGCAGGTCCTGAGCTGATACTTGTGTGCTGCAGGATGCTGTGGAGACACGGGGCTGGTTTGGATGGGCAGTCAGTTTCCAGCCTAAATATCCACTCCAGTTCCAGCCCTGCCTGTGTGCCCTTTGCCCCTCACTGTCACAGATCTCTGATGGCACCCACAGAATCTGCTGCTGTCTTGGGGCTGGGGAGGATGTGCAGCTTCCTCTCTGTGCTGGCACAAAGCTCTGATTTAGGAAGAACAAAAGAGCTTCAATCTCTTAAATCACCCAGTCACTTTGCATCCTGCAGTGGAATAAGAAAGGTCAGGCAATAACTTTTGTTCAAAAAGAAGACTTCAGTAGAATGGATTTGGTTTATTTAATAGTAAAGAAAAGGTCATGGATTTTGTTCTTTTATTCTCACATGAATTGATTTTGTTAAGTTGAAGTTGGTTTATCAGCATTTGTGTTCTATTGCTTTGTTATGTCAGTACTGGAGAAAAGGTCATCTTTTTGCTGGGTGTCTGATATTCCATGGTCCATTAAAACTGCATTATTTCTGCTAAAGCTGAATTTCTTTTCTTGCATTTTTTTTTCTATTTTCCCCTCCCCAGCTTCACTTGTTCCAAGTGAACTCAAGCTGCTGCTGGGTAGTTTGTCCTGCAGTCTGGTAGATCAAAAGTGCCTGCATTAGATTATATCTGTTTTATTTGGGTTATAGAAACATGAATTTCTGGGCTGTGCTAGCCTGATAAGCCATTTAGGTTCATAGAGATTTTTTTCAGGTTTTGTTCACTATTCAAGAGTTTGAAGAAATGCCCACTCTAGTATTTTTTTAGGGAAATGAATTGGATTCTGTCTCAAAATGAAGTGTCAGTAGAAGACAGTGACTGAGCTTTTTGCATAGAGTAAGAAAGAAAAATAAAAATATTTAAAAGTATGGAGGTCTGATGGAAAATTAATTATGTGACTCTTCTGCAAAGGAAATCATATTTTCTTTACAGCCAGCTCATCACTGACTTGTTTGCCTTACTTCAGTTCTATGCCAGCAGTCTCTGAGATGGTCAGAGAAGAGCTAGAAAAGATTTCCTTCATTGTGCTCATCAAATTAGAGGTGTTAAGCCAAGTGAGTGTCAGTGGGGAAAGGCTTAATTTTAGAGTAGTGGTAGAAAAGCAAGTAACCACCTTTGTCTTCCTGTGTTGTCACAGTAGTGTAAAGAAGGAGCTGGTGGAATTGCCTTTTTATCAGACATTACCATGCAGTTCTTTGCTGCTTTGAATGTAGTGAATGCCAGCACAGTAATTATATGTGAACACAGTTTTCAAACTGCCAAATATTTTTGCTTTTTACTAAGTGCTGGTACTAATGATCAGGTGCCAAAGGCTGACATGAATTCACATCTAAAAAGTTATCCTCTGTATTTTTTCTTTAGAGTTGTTCTGTTTCTTGTCAGCAGCACCTGTGTGGATGCACTTGGATGTTAAAATTCCTCCTTAGAGGATTGTCAAATCTTCTGAGTAAGTCTCAGCTGGGGCCAGTGCCCTCCCACAGTTCCAGCCCAGCTGCTCTTTGTTTCTTTCTAATTGCCATTGCTCTCAGATCATTCCCTTTTCATGTTCCTTCTTTATCAGTTCATCTCACCCTCTCTGGAAGCAAACTTTATACTTTGATCAACATTTACTTTTTAAAAAGTAATGGTGGAGAAGAGGAGATACTGGAGGCCTGCTGCTGCAGAGGTGGGGGTGAGTAGGCAAGTGATACAGCATAGTATCAGTGTCACCCAGCAAAGTTACTGCTTGATTTGGAAAATATGGATTCCCTGTAGCCCCAAAAAACAAGAAGTACTCTCTAGAGTCTCACAAATGCAGTAGCTAATACTTTATGAATATAATTTCACATCTCGTTGGAGATTCATTGGGTCTGATGACATAAATATTCTGATAGCACTGTGTTGATTTTTCTCAAATGAGGGAATGGTAATCAAAATAATGGATGGCTGTGGACTCCTGATCTGTAGGAGCACCTGAAGGTTATTCCTCTTTGGCCTTGTTCTTGTTATGAAGGTAGAGTGTGCTCTAAAAGGGAGACATTAAATCAAAGCTCACCATGTTCTGGAGCCCTCATTGCACTAATAGCTATTGACAGGACAAATTATGTTGTCTTCATTAGGATTTTTGCCTTGAAGTGTCTCATTGAAATTAAAAGGCTTTGTATACCTGCTCATTAGAAGGTGCTGCTCCAGTATTTAGGATTAAACTGAACCCTTGGTAGCCTGCCTGTGTAGGTCACACAGATGGCACACAGGTCTCTGAGGGGAAGAGGGAGATAATTCTGCATCACATCAATATTTAAGTACAAATGCTGGTGTGTGTTTGTGTTTTGGCCAAGATGTGAGCAGGCTTTTCAGGTTGTGCTGTTTGTGCTCCCCCCAGAAAGCTCCACTTGGCTCCCCTGGCCCATCCCTGCCCTGTGCAGTTCTGGGGGGTGGATTTGCCCAACACCCACTTGCTCTGGAGGGTGAGAACTCCCAAGACAGAAGCTGTCTCTGTGATGACACTGGATTATTGGGTCAGGAGGTGCAGATCTGCAGGCAGTCATTGATGCTACCTGCAGTGCTTTGCTGGGCACTCACATTTCAAACACCGTCAGTGCAGAGCTGCTCTGTGTGGTCACTGTGCAGGGACTTTGTGATCACAGTCCTGTGCACAAGACTTACTAAATTAATGACAACAGGGGAATCTAGGGGCAAGTTTAGTGGGTTTAGTCCATCCTTTGGGTTGACCAGGCTTGTCTGCAGGGTCTGAAGCAGTGTGGGAGAGGTAAAATACCAGCTGCTATGAAAGGGGTACATTCTGACTAAATTCAGTTATTGCAGATGAACATGGAGGAGCTGCATTTCACTTGTCCTGCAAAGGGAACACCTGGCTTGGCTCACCATGGGAGGTACAGCTCCTGTTCAGCTGGGTTTTCCTCAGCAATTTGTCCCATATATCCTGTTGCTATGGGAAACCATAACTGTAGCTCATTCTTGGCATAGTGTAGCTGAAAGTCCAGAGTAATGTGTTACAAACAACACATCATCATCATATGGTCTTGTCACAGCTTCTCAATTAATTTATCTAGGTCTGCAGATGGCCCATGTCTTTGGTTGTGTATAAAACAGGCTTGGGGTGCATCCCTATCTGTGTATATTTGTATCACTTAGAGTCTATTCTAGGCCAGTGATCATACTTTGAATATCATACATTCTCTGGTTTAATCATCTTGGTGCCTTGCATATTCATGGAATCATAGAATGCTTTGGGTTGGAAAGGGCCTTTAAAATCATCCAGTTCCAACCTCCTGCCATGGGCAGGGACACCTTCCACTAGACCAGGATATACCAACTTGGCCTTGAATGCTTCCATGGATGGAGAAGCTACAACCTCTCTGTGCAGCAAATATTGTAGCTCTGTGAGCTTCTGTAAACTGACAACATGACTGAAGAAAATACCAAAACGTTCTGTATTTGGTGGTTGTGCATGTAAGTCGTAATGATTAAAGCATCAGTGCTTATTTATATCCTGGGCAGAGCCACAGCCAAGGCAAAGGAACAACTTGCCTTGGGGATTGTGACCCAAGCCCTTGTTTTTGTCTCTTAGTCTGCAGGAGATAAAGCAGGTTTCTATGATTAGAGTCTGTATGGATAGTTCTTAAATCACCTTAAAAAAAAAAAAAAAAAAAAAAAAAAAAAAAAAAAAAGAAGAAACAAGAAGAGATGTAGTTTGGAGAGTTCATGCCTCACCACCCTGGGATGGAGCTCATATCATCTGAACTCTAAAAGGGAAAAAAAAGGTTTTAGTTTGTCATTTCCTGCAAAGACCTCTGCAGCAAGAGATTCTGTTGACCTCACCTGCTCCTCTGCAGGCTGGCAGTCATTGATGTCATTGAGGAAGTTTTTATTATTTACTTCTTCATGATTTTTATTGTCACTGACGCCTTTAGGATCAAAGTAATATGAAGTCAGTTCATGAGGTAAGGCTTTTGAATGTGACACCCATTTCAGATATTGCTAAAAATAATGTCAATTTCCAATATTTTTGAGTCAGCTTTTCATTACAAAAAGTCTAGAAGTCAACTTTAGCCTTCGTAAAAAAAATTCTGTCAATGAGACTTAGACCTAAATATTACCAGTTATTCCCAAGTATTGTTTATCTTCTAAGCATCATTTCAAGGTACTCTCTTTGTTTAGAACTTATGTAAGTTTGTGCCTTATTAGTAAAATAGGTAGATTTAGGGATTTTTCTTGAATGTTTGGTTGTAAGGCTTTCTATCATCTTTTATGTGTAATGGCTTGAATTAAATTAGTGTATGTGCTTTCAACTGAGCCCCAGTGGGGGAATATATGCATGAAAATAAATTACTGCAGTTGAAACAAAGTAATTCCTTGACTGGCAGACTCAGCAGATAAAGTCCTGAACAGGGTAATGTGGAATCTTTGCTATTTGGCCTCAGTTGTACCTGGCCAAGAGTTGTAGGTAAAACTTCTCCTCTTCCACCTGACTTTGTAGCCTCAAGGCACAGGCTGAAGAACTGAACTGATGTGAAGACAAAATTATCAGTGCAGCCTTCTGTAATCCCGTGTACATCGTCCTTGGAGCTGGGCAGGGCCTATCAAACTACCAGGGAGATTTGCTTGTTTCACTGACAGAACTTCAGCTCCCCACTGAGGCACTGCCTTATCACCACTGACAAGATTACAGTGGTTTCCTTGATAGAGTGGGGAATTTAGCAGGAGCTGTGGTTAATCCCATAAAAGGAAATGTTCTCGCACTGAGATATATGGAAATTTGAAAAAAGACTATAATTTTTTAAAGCATGTTAATTCTCATTCTGCTTGCTGATGCATAGGTGCAGATACAGGTTAGCATTGCTGCCCTCCTGTAAAAGCTGAGAACTCAGCCTGGACTGGTGCTCATTGGCTTCTTCTGGAAGCTGGGATGAGAAATCCACATTCAGCACCCTGAGGTGTACAGGCCACCTTTGGGGACACTCTGGGAGGTGATCTATTGTGAAGCTGATTGTTTGTGTCACAGTCTCTCTTGCTGTGATAGCAAAAGCCACAAGTTCATCATTATCTGTGTAAAACTGGACTCTGAGATTTGTGTCTTGGCTATAAGGAGTTGGTGCTCAAAGCCATACAAGTAAAACAAGGTGGCTCAGTTCATTCCCTGGGCTGTAATGAGCCTGGCAAACTTTTGGCTGAGAAGAGCCACTTTGGTCTCTGTAGAAAGTGAACCCCCCATTTTTTCTCTTGTAGGGTTGGTGGGTTTACCCTGCCTGGATGCCAATTGCCCACCAAGCCCTTCTGTCAACTCCCATTCTCAGGAGAGGAGAGGAAACAACAAAAGGCTCATGGGTGAGGACAGGGAGAGAGTCCTCCACCAGTCACAGGCAAAACTAACCTGACTTGGGGAAAGCTTAATTTCTCTTATTACCAATTAAATAAGAGTAGGATAATGAGAAACAAACCAAAATCTTAAAATACCTCCTCCCCCATGGGTTTTAACTTTGCTTCTGATTTTCTGTCTCCTCCTACCCAGCAGATTATTTACTGAGATGTGTGGCTCTGTGTATTTTGTACTTCTGTAGCTGGGGATGACCAGTGTCCCTTTTCTTCACCACACTGGGGCAGGTGAGGGTTCAGGTTCACCCTTTGTGTGCAAGAGTTGGGGCAGCCCTGGCACAGGCTGGGCTCTGGTTCACCCCAGACTTAGCACATTTCAGCTCAGGAAATGACAATCGTGGCCAGGCCATGCTCACCATCATTCCCCTGGAATGATCCCATGGAGGTTGCTGGAGAACACGCAGCAGCTGCAAAGCTGCAGCCCCAAGTTCTGTCATCAGGACAAGCCATAACAACTCCCAAACTACAGCTGGAACAATTCTGTTAGGTCCCCAGCTGGGACTGTAGCAGTGCCTTCATCACCCCCTGTGCCATTTCTAGGCTGTCCCTGAGCAGGAGGCAGAGCCCCAGGGCTGCAAAGGAAGCAGAGGGAGTGTGTGGGTGAGGGTGTTTTGTTAATTAATGTTTGGAGCTGGCCACTGAGCACCCAGCATGTTAATGTGCAAGTGGACTGTAGCTTGAACCTGAAGGGTGGCTGCTGTATCCCACATCTAAATTCACTGTCTCTGTTGCTTTTTTCTTGTTGAATCCTTCCAGTGTTGACACTGTGCATTTAGAGACAACTGGACCTGGCACCACTCTACAAATGCCTGCACTGGAGCAGAGAAAAAGCTCACAACAGCCCATGGCTGTAGGCCCCTGATTCAAGGCAAGGAGGGAAATTAGGAAGACAGATCTAAAAGTGTTTCCCACAGTGAAAGGGTTGGTTTGATGGAGACCAAACAGTGTAAGGAAATGAGCACACATATTCCTGCAGAAGACAGAAAGGTGACTGAGTTACATGTGTTACATAAACACTGAGGGACACAGATGAGTCCCTGTAGTCCACAGAGCATCTTAATGGGAGTAGGCAGAACAGGCTTGGTGTGGATTAGCTCAGACTGTACAGTCACTATGTGTAAGGAGTGAAACAAAAATATAATGTTATTGGTAGTACAGCATGAATAATTTAAAAAGGGAGTTGTTTTGGGAGGCATACCTTAATGCCCAGGTAGGTTTGGGACTCTTACAAGGCTCTTTCAATTTTCTTTTGTGCTGTCTTTGCTGTTTAGACCTGGAAAGAATTTTGTTGTTTCACTTTGTCCTATTTGTTACCATATTACTTTGCTAAAATACTTAACTGAAAGGGAAGATTGTTTTGAAGCAAGAAAAAACTATTTTCAGTTAGATAGAAAACTAAACCACTGATATTTACCAGTCCATATTAGTTTGGTAATAACTCTTTGTGCCTGAAAAGTTTTACCTGCTTGGCTGCTTCCTTTGGGACCGAGAATTGCCTGAAAGAGAATTTCAATAAATACCCTGCTTCCAAGGGCTTTAAATAACATGTGGTGGGGAAAGGTTGTGTAGTATTGTATTGTATTATCCAGAATTTCATTTTCTCAAGAGACAGGGAAGGGAGCAAGCTAACAGTGTGTTTAGTTCTGAGTCACTTTTGTGTCCAGCCAAAACTATTGTCATATTTCCAGTACAGTGAACCTTTTTCCAGCTTTATTTCCATGGGAGGGACTGCTTGTATGTTTAAAAGAAGTTGAGTCTGCCTTTTGAGATTCTAAGAAGAGCAGTATTTGTCTTTTTTTTTTTTTTTCTAGATGGCATAAGTGTGGCTCTGAGGAGTTTTGCAGCTTCTGTAGGTATTTATCAAAAGCTCAGGGAAGAAACTGAGTAGTTTGCAATTAGTTGTTGAATAGTCCAGCATGTAATAGTTCAGGTTACAAACTCCACCAGTTGTGTTGTGGGCACTGTTCAGTTCTGGGACATTTTGTCACACTGGGTAAGGACTGGTGTACTTGTACCACAGGAGATTTTACTCAGATACATCACTGCTGGACTTGTTCAGCTCAAGGAAATGAAGCTGGTGCTGTTTTCCATGTGATTTGCAGACCAATACCCAATACCAACGTGGCAGAAAAAGACAATTCAGAACAAAGTGCTCTGTTGTGGAACATGAACTGTCCCCAGTGCTGCTGCTGTGACACTGCAGCTGAACAGCTGCATTACCCAGCTCTGCTCCCAAATCCCACTCTGGAGTTGGGCAACTGAGAGTTAGGGAAAACTCAGACCAAAAGATGACACAGTCCCATTTCAGACACTATGAAGTAATTAGTTCAGTAATCCCAGATAAAAAAATTTAATCTTTCTATAGAAACAGTGCACTGTTTTACAAACGTGTTCATTTGGTTTCCAGTACAGCAAGTGTTACACAGAGCCCCCCCACCCCTCCCTGGGCCTTTTGTCTGCAAGGTAAGAACTGAAACACAAAAGGCACCAAGCAAGAACTTACTCTAACAGAACTTCAGTATGACAAGACAGAGCAGAAATGATTACAATGTTAAATATCACCCTACCAATCTGAACCATTATTTAAAATAATTAATTTCTTAAAAAACAAATTTGGTGTTTGACTTCTCAGTAGTTATAAATCTGTAAAGGTTGAAATCAGCACTGCACATTGCATTCATTTACAATGGTTTGAAAAAACCTGCAGCCTTTTACAGGTGGTTTATACAGGTTTGTTTGTGTGTTCTTAAAAAAGTATCAAAACTGTAGAACTTTCATATATATTTACATTCGTCTGTTAGTTACAGTGTTATCACATACAGCCTGTCTCAGCTTTTTTCTTCATGCACACAGTGCATGGATTTGTAGAAAGAGAGCTTCATACCTTAAAACAATAACGGGATATCTCACTCATTTTGTCACTGCCTTAAAATCTAAAATTTGGACTAGAAGGATGTTTGATTATGTCTGTATTGTCTATGCAGGCCATGAGGCATTTGAGAGTATGTATTATGTCTGTAATGCAGACCAGGGCTTTATGCACTTTCTTCCTTCTCTTAGTCAAGAATCAGCTTCCAGCTCACATTACTCTGTAAATTTATTCTAAAAGAAAGGAAAACAAAAGGGAAAAAAAAAAAACCCCACTCCAAACCAACTCAGCCTGAGTTTCTTCTACTCATTCAAATACAAAAGCTTGGAGTGACATAAAAACATGAGGAAGATTTCTCTAGGATTTGGTACAGTTCAGGGAGGTACTAGTCCATTATGCAGTGGGAGGTAAGTGTATTCACTTCCCACAGAATTCCCAGGAAATCCTAGAGAATGAGATGAGAAAAACCAAGTGTTTTTCCTGCCAGGTGCAGGATGACCCAGCCAAAGACACTGGAAAGGCTGGGAGTTTTAACCTGCTCTGGCCTCCTTGCCCAGTGCTCTGGGACACCTACCATGGGGCAGCTTGTGCCATGGGCAGGACTTTGGGAGAGCTCTGTGTGTGCCACAGCAGCTCCTGAAATTGGACTTTTTATCACTATGAGCAGGGGACAAGGGCAGGGAGGGAAGGAAGTCACTTTTGTTACTGTGTTATTTTCCTGATGAACCAGGGAGAGTGCTCACTTGGGAGTGTGGAGATATATGGCTAAATCTTTGTTCCTGTTAATTCTGAGCTGATTTAAGAGGTGCAGGATTCCCAGTGTGGAAAAGCATTTAGATTTACACTTAGAAACAAACGAACAAAAACCAAATCAGATTTGTACCAAGCTGTAAAAAAAGCAACGATACAACACAAAACCCCTGGGTGCTGTAGGAGTTTCTCCTGACTGAAATGCTGTAGGCAATTACTCTCCAGTTAAATGGATTCTTCATGGATTGACTGGAACATGGAAAAGCAGCCCTTAAGAGCCAGGATGGAAATCAGCAGCTGTTTGTTCTGGAGTGCTTCACTGCTCAGCTATCTTCACTACAGCTCTTTCTTACATTGTGTCTTTAGATTTCAAAGCAAACTTCTCAAACATCCTGTAAAAATTCAATTATCCCTAATGTTCATACATGTAGGCTAGTAGTTTTAAAATATATGTATATATATTTTTATATATGTATATATTTATATACCTATATATCTATCTGGTCCAGATAGATATATACACAGATAATCTATGCACAGCAAGCCAAACATACAAAAAATAAATACTCTCACCCCTCTACTATATTTACAGAACAGATCTTATAATCCAGATTTTGTTAATAAATATTTCTAAACTGCCTGTACAGAATTTATTTTACTTATGTTGATGGATAGCCACAAAGCATATTCAACATATTTACAAAATATCTATAAATATAGTCTTAAAATAAAGCAATAGCTACTGAACCTTCAGCCTGGCTGGTTATGTACATTGAGTTAGTAGCTCAGCTGTTGCTTATTCACTATCACAAATGGGTAGTGCAACAAGTTAAAATGTGTATAAAAGATTATACATACGAAACTCTCACATCCTTTGGATGTTTGCAGTTCATTATAACTTTGTGGTTACCCTTCTGCAACATAAATAACGATCAAAAAGAAGAAGCAGGTTCTGTGACCCAAAGCAGATTTGTTCAGTGTTGAGATGATTGGAGCAGCATCTTCATCCTCACGGCAACCCATCATCTTCTAAGCTTAATGCTACACGCTGGGGAGGGAAAAAACACACTCTTGTGAACTGTGATACTGGGGCTAACTTGGATTTCTTGTTAGAAGTCTCAGGGCTGTCCCTAGGTGACAAGTCTATTCTAGGTAGTGATTTTTTTCTTCCTCAAATGAGGTCACTTGCTCAAGTGTTACTAGAGAGGTGCTGGGAAGTTTCCTGCCCATGGATCTTGGATAAAATTCCTTCTAAGGGATGGCATTTTCTCCTGTGTGATCTTGTGTGGGACCTTTAGATGACAGAGGACATTATCCACCCACCTGCCTCCCTACAGGAGCTGTATTGCCTTTGCTCATTACTCTGGATCTTCCTGCTCTCTTCTGAAAATAAAATGCACTTATACCTCCCAGTGTTCCTCTCCCCAGGGATGCTGCTCTGATGGAGGATCCTCTTCCTTTATTTCTTACAGAACCTCATTCACTTCTCCTTGTGAGGAATGTGACTTTTCTTTATGCTGTTACTATAGAGAAAATATTTTCCCTGGTTTGTAGAGAAACTCAATTTATCCTTAGGATAGTGTGGACACTTGGTAAGCCTAAGCACAGATACAATGGAATCCAGTGGAGGATGAGTAATCACCTGTCCCATCCTGAGGGAGCTTTACCAGTTTGTCAGATTGGTACCTTGATTAGGATAATGATTCTTAATTTGAACAGAGTTATCTGATCCAGAGCACTAAATTCTAAGATAACTGCATGTGCTGCCAGAAGTTTAGGCTTTTGCCTAATCAGTGATACTAAAGAAGTTCTGGTTTTTGTCATTATGTGGCAAATAAGCAACACTAGTCTAAATTCTGTATTGGAACTCTGAACAGAATTAATCTTCTCCATCAGCCATCTCCTCAGGTACTTACTGCTGGGTACACGTGTCCAATTTGGGCAGTTCGCCCAATGTGGATTTCGTCTTCATCTTCCTCTTCTGTTGTCTTCCTATAAACTGGATTATCAAAATTCATGCTTTTAGTATTCTTCCGTTTCCAGTTTCTCCAGATGAGGTATCCCCCCATGCACAGCAAGCCAATGACCACTGAGGAGAGGGGACAGAAAGGGCTGTTAGGCAGGCATGGATCTGCTGGGATGTTCCCACGTTGGCAGCCATCCTCAGAATATTTTCTCAAAGCTGGGCTACTTTCCCCCATTCAGCAGTTCCTGTACTCTTTCCCACCCCACCCCTTAAAACTGGAAAAGTGTATTTACTGTGGCAAATACAGTATTTTGGTATTGCATTTTGGTGTGATCTCCTTCAAAGGTTAAATCCAATCTGCTTACCCACAGGAATGACAATTCCAATCACAGCTGCTGTCACAGTGGAACCGAAGCCTTCATCATCATCATTTGCATCTGCAATTACAGAAGTGTTCTGATCATTTAACTCGTTTGCTGCTTTTAAAGGATGTTTTCTGTTAGTACCCATGCTGTTCTGCCCATCAGAAAGCTTTTGCAATTAAAGAATTTACAAAAGGTTTCATAATAAAATTATTCTGGCGACGCTGAGCAGTGCAGAGATCCGGGCTGAGCTGAGCTCCTTCCCTGAGGAACGAGGTCCCTGCAGTGCTGCTGCCTCACCAGGGACAGGGACAGGGACAGCCCAGAGCTCGAGGCCAGAGAAGGGACACACTCCATCCAGGGCTGCCAGAGCAGCTCTGACCAGAAATGGGTGACTGTGCTTAGGCCTCCAATTTTCAAGCACAAAAAAGGAGGCCAGTTTTAAAAATCTGACATTTAATGGAAATGCCAAGCACAGATCAGGGGATGGTGAATAGCGCTCCTAAAAATCCACAGCAGAACATTTTCTAGTACTGACACAATTAATGACTTATTGAGCTGTCAGAAAAAGAATGAAGTTCAAAGCCATCTGCACAGCTTCTGCGTTTAATTTTTTCCTTTTTTTATTATTTATAGCTAAGGAGTTAGTGAACACATCTATCCCTCATTGCTGCAGCCTGGCCCACCATGCAAGAATGGTCCCAAAACTCAATAGTGTACTTATAAGAGAAAAAAGCAATTAGAGGAAAATAGAATTTAAAAAAATTCAATATAATCTTTCAAGTTCTATAGTTTAAAATGTTCGCTCTGAGCTCTCATATAGGGTATCAATAGAGAAAATTTCCTTTTGCTAAAATATCAGGAGTTGCAAGAGGAGGAACTAACTGTACTTTTTCTTTTGATACATGAATTCATGCAACTTTTAAATACTTCCCTGTGGCAGGCTGTTCCATTACATAGTTTTTTACTTAATGACAAGCCAGACTATTTCCAAAGCAGACAATAAAAGCAGCTTGCTTCCGTGGCTTATTAAAAAGGTAATTATTGCATTTGAAAGAAACTTGCACAAAGAGAACTGAAGCATTTTAGCCATTGGACTCTGCTTTCCCCACACAGCACAGTTCTACAGACAGGGGTGGTGTAATGCTGCTTTCCAGATGTAATGGCAAAAGTGAAACATTTGGGGGAAAGCAGCACTTTACTGTTTTTAAACATCCATGTCTGTTTGAGGTCTTGCAGAGCAAAATCTTCTCTCTGGAATAGATTTTTTTTTTTGAACAGCAGTTCAGCCTTTCTGCTTTGCCTTGGCAGCAGGACCTGGAGGGATTGCCTGTTAGCTCTGAGATGGAGGCTGGTGTTCCATTGAGGAGAGCCTATTAGTGCTCTCCACTGGGATGCTCTTCTGATAAATAATGCAAAACTTCAAACCTGTGTCATGATGAGGCCACATTAACATGCCAAGCACGGCCACACAAACCAGAGGCAGCTTGTCTTGGGCTGTAGTGATTCCACATGTCCAGCAGCACTAAAGATGCACAGGGGCAATTTTTCACCCAGAACTTGTGCTGGATCACATTAATAATTAAACAATTAAAATAGGTGAAGCACCTGCAGAATCATCCATTCTGCTGTCTGCAGCACTGAAGCTGGGATGAGCCAGTACTGGGCACAAGGCAAGGGCTGATGTCAACTCTGAGGGCTGTTCAAGTGCCTTGGATAAAAGCTGATACAAGTTCCTTGACATGCCAAGTGACTGGAATGACTGCAGCCATGGTTAAGCCAGGTGCCTGCAGAGAGAGGAGCTGATTTCTCCTGCTGTGCACCTGCACCTTACCCCTGTGAACTCAGACTTTAGGTCAGGTCTCCCACCAGTGCATGAGGAGCTGTGATACAGAAGGAGGAAAGGAATCTCATTCTCTTACAGTGCTGTGATAAATTGCTGTTTCCAGTGGTCATCTCAGAATCTATCAGGATGGATGTGGTGGAAGGTAAATGAAGACTTGGGGTGGTGATTGTAGCTTCTGGTACAGCTTTGGGGACAGTTTCAGTGGTGTCATTGGCACTGCCAGGCACAGCAGTGATGGTCGTGGTGCCCTCAGTGCGGGACACTGCTGTTGTGGAAACCACTACAGGAGCTGCAGTGGTTGGAAGGTCTGAAAGCCAAGAACAACCATGAAATTTGGTTAAAGCAAGTACACCAAACAATCACAAATGGTGACAGAAATCTGGGAAGGACTGTTACATTTAATGAAAAGAAACAGAAACCAAATTCCAATTCTATTTGCCAGGTAGTCAAACTATCAACAGTTCTCTGCCTAAAGCTACAGAAATGATTTCTGTATGAAGCACAGCTTGATTAATTAATACTAATTAAAATAGCACTCTGTATTGAAGGTAGCTAAGAAGTTCACAAACTTGGGGTTTCTTGAGAGCCTCCTAAGATTCTGAATTTATACCAGGAACTCATTGCATGTTAGGAAAAACTACAATGAAGCCACTCATCTCTCTGGGATATCATCAGCAACAACTGTGGTCTCTCCAGGTCTGTTATCTATCTATAGATAGACAGATATCTAAATATATATAAGTATATATTGTATATATAAGTTACAAAATCAATATGTCAATATATGAGTAATCAATTTTAATGGTTTATTGACTATTCACACTTTTAGTGCTGGTCCCTAGCCCTTTTTCCCCCCTCTTCCTGTGGTTAAGCTTTCCAAATTAAGCAAGCTTTCAACAAAGGACACCGCAGTGCTGCTGTGCTCAGAGGGCAGCAAGGAGTGGAACACAGAAGTTGGTGTTTGTGTTTTCACCATCAGGAAATATATTCACTGTAAATATGATTTTGTTGGGACAGTGAAATGGAGATGTGATTATATTTACCTTTGTAGCATTTTTTCATGTCAGGACCCAGCCACATATTGTCAGGACAGGCACACGTGTACTTGGGGGAATGGGGGGAGATCTGAGGTGCAGGAAGACACAAGTAGTCACAGCCTCCGTTTGGCTGGGAGCTGAGCTCACAGGAATCTGGAGCTGTTCAAGGATGGAAGAAAAGACAAGTTACTTTCTCATTATTTATTTCTTGCCCTTGGCAAAGAAGCATCAGATCCTCTGAAAAGACCTTCTCCCACTCCCTATCTCAATTTATCAGGCTGCTTAACCATCTTTACAGTTTGTATGGTGGAGTGGAACCTTACAAAGTGCTATAGAAACTTCCCAAATACATAATGAATGGGAAGCATCACAGTGACAAGAGTAACTCACTGTTATCAAAGATGCTAATTAAACAGCTATTAGCAAATTGCAGATTCTTCAATAAATGCTGCTGCTGAATTAATTATGCAGGAACTTCAAACATTAGGCATTGATTTCCCATTATTACCTGTGCATTCTCTCTCATCAAGAACCATCAGGGAGCATTTCATTTGCCAGCTCAAACAAACCTGATTCAGGGCCGTGACATCCTGAGGACACCTCTTACCTTTGGGCTGCTTTAATTCATGAAACACCACGATGTCATGAGGGTTATTGAGATTCTCTGCCAGAATGGAGATGTCCAAGCCATTGAGCCTGTTAGCACTGAAGATTGCTTCGTTCTCCAGGTCAGTCCAGAACACTCTGTCCTGCAGGGAATGCACAGATTCCTCACCTGGCCTGCTCAAATCCTACTCAAGTTGGATTAAACTCCAGCAGTCACAAAGTCAGTGCACCATGTTCCTACCTTGGGGCACCTTTTGTTCACGCTACTTCTGTCTGCAGCTTTTTTCTATTTTGGACAATGTTCCAAAGCCCAGCACTCCCACAAGTTTACAGAGTGCTGTGAAATTTTGAGTAGCTCTGAGACTGAGGTGAGGGAGCAGAAATTTGGAAAGGTACAGACAAGTTGCATCCATGTTTTTTCTGAACTGCTTTTACTTTGTAAGCTGGGGTAGATCATGAGCAAAGGGCCACACACTCTGTACTAGAAACATCTGTTACCTTGCTGATTTTTTCCTCCTTTCCCAAGATAAGACCTGCATTAAACAGGTATCTGTGGAGAGGCCAGTGCCCAGAGCACATCTGGAAGCTGAGCACCTATTTCTCTTTTATATTACTATATTACTTTTGCATGGCATACTATGACTGAAGATACAGAACTACTGGTGGAAGAGGCACCCAGGAATCACAGTTACCAAACAGTTTAATTGCTTGGTCATCTGTGTGTGCTGCTGCCTCCTAAACCTACGTGTATTTCCATAAGGAAAGCCACACTGCTGGACAACAAGAGCAGCTTAGCAAAAGCAAAAGGGTTGTCTGTTACTCTACTCAGCCACTCATACCAGGAAGGATGGAGAGAGGTGAAATAACCTAAGAGATCCTTCCAAATGCTGCTGATGGGGATAGCACTAAAGAGCAACAATGACCTGGAGAAACCTATGCCCAAAGTCAGATGCCCAGATATCACACTTCACATCGGAGGAATAAGGGATTTAAGGACGAGGGTTTTCCAGAGCCAGATGCCAACTGGACCTTTCTCTGCTATTACTTACCTACAGTGAGTGCTAGACTTGAAACCTTTGTTCCCCTGATCATTTAATGCACTGGTGCTGCATTAGGTAAAAGCATGAGATAACACTTTGCTCTTGAGTAAGGGCTTTAGACACCAATTTCCCTGCTGAACCCAGACGAAGTTAATCAGTTTCTGTAGCAGTGACTGCCCTCACTGAGCTCTGTGCTGTGCAAAAGGCAGAGCTCTGAGACCTCTTACAGGCTCCAGTCTGTTCTGCATCCGTTTTCCACTCTTACCTCAAACACTGCCAAGCCAAAAGGATGGCTCAGATCATCCACAGAGGAGATCAGAACTTTTCTGTTGCTGCCATTGAAATCAATGCAGGACAGGGAATGCAATTTGGAGTCTACCCAGTAGAGACGCTGATTCAGCAAATCTGGAAAGTAAAACACAATGAAGCAAAATTACACACAGCTCTTGCAACTCTTTTGCTCTTGCCCAGCATGTTTTTCCTGCTGGCAGCATGACTAATCTCTTTATTATTGGGCCTCTTTTTTTTTTTTTTAACACTAGTTCTGATTTTGAATCAGTGCCCAGATATGCTGGGATAAGACCCTATAAATAAGATTTAAAAGGAGGAACATTCTGCTGTGTGTGTGTGGGGAATGCCTGACTGACAGCCTTGTACAATGAGGTTCTTTTGTGACCAGGAGCAGCAGGGGAGCAGCAGTTTGGGCTTCCCAGATTCTCTCCATCAGTGCCTGACTGAGAAGCTTTATTCCTCCCAAGGTTGTTCAGGCCTCGGGCTCTTGCTGGAGAACAACTACTGCGATTCCAATGAAACCCCTCTCTAAAGGAGCTGTGAGATTCACACATTTTCAGTGAAGAAGAATCCTGGGCCCAGAAACCCTTCTTATGCTGCAGGCTGGGACAATCTGCTGGTGGGGACAGTCCTACCACAACCAGCCAGGTCTGGGGAGGGTGCAGGTAAGAGTGGGAGGAAAGGATCCAATGTTATTTGGAATGCTAAGCACTGCCTTTCTCTTTCTGAAGCAAATTCACTCATTTTGGATGGGATTCACTGAACAGAATGCAAGTGGATGAGAGCCAACAAAACAAGTAATATAATTAAACAAGTCTTTAATTAATTTCTTAATTACTAAATTATAACATTATTTGTTCACAGCAGTAGCACTTCAGCAGTATGTAATGGCAGCAGCATTTCCTCTGCCATCCTTGCCACAGCCAGCATTTTGAAAGCCAAGCAGAGAACCTCACATCTGCATGATGTTAAACTCTCACAGCTCCAACTGCAGAGCAGGATGTTCCCTGCTGCTCCACAAAACCTCCTTCCCACTCTCCTGCTTGGTGTGACAGTGAGAACCACCACAGCCCTCTGACAGTTTTCATACACCCTGAGCAGCTGGGCAGGCAGGGAATGGTGACAGGGAATGGGTTCTGCAGCCCCTGTCCCTTTCCCTGATACACTGTGCATCATTCATCAGTCCAGTGCAGGATCCTCACACTGCTCCTGAGACAGGCCCAGGTACAGAGACATTTAACACCAAGGATTCAGCTTTTCAGACTTCAAAGGGGTTGTCACAGCTCTGCATCCTCCCCCAAAATTTCCTTTTGCTTTAGGGCACAATGACAAGCAACTCAAGGCTCCTGCAGTATGAGGTTCTGACTGCAGCAAGATTTCCTGTTTGTGCTACTGAAATAAGGGAACTCATTTGTGAGCAGTGGTGACAGACCAGTTTAGGGTTTGTGTGTGCAGGTGCCTTAGAGCATTTACAATTTTGTTCTCCTACTTGACAATAAACCTGGGTTTCCTTCAGGCCCAGGGGGTGCTGTAGCTCTGACCTGGGCACTTACCCAGTGTGATGCCGTTGGGCCACTCGATGTTGTCGGTGACCAGCACCCGCCGCCCCACGCCGTTCAGACCAGCCTTCTCAATCTTGGCCTTGTCTCCCCAGTCAGACCAGTACATGAACCTGAGAGAGACAGAAACTCCAGCTAAGAAACCTGCACTGCTGATTGCAGTGTGTCCCCTAAGTTTCTCTCCTTATTATAGCAGTTAATTCTGCTGGTGGAACCACATGCCACTCTCCCACTGGGTAATCTGCCACAAAACTTGCACCAGAATGCAGCATCTCACCCCAGTGACTAACCCCTGAAAACACTCCTGCTGTGTCTGTTAGGTACCTGGCATTCACTCATCCAAATAGCCCAAACACAAGTCAGACAGACTTCATTTCCCAGCACTGCCTCTGTGCCGGGACCAGCTCAGGCCCATTGAACACGTGAACTGGCCCTGAACTGTCTTTAACAGCAGGGATTTTGCCAAGGGTTAGTTAAAGCATCTCCACATCTCATTGCAGGGTGTATCTTAAAGGGCATCTGAAGTCCTGGTGAGATGAGAACTATCCCCAAGTTTGTCCGAGGGGCAGAAAGGTGACTGGAATGTCTCTGTTGGCAAAGGGGTTTGTGGTGTTCACACCTACCTCTGTGTGGGGTCCACAGCAATGGCTCTGGGCTCACTGAGGTCACTGTTGAAAAGTGTCCTCCTCCTGCTTCCATCTGCAGTGGCCACTGAGATGGTCTTGTTTCCAGAGTCTGTCCAGTAGATGTTCTTATGGACCCAGTCAATGGCCAGTCCCTCGGGGGAGTTGAGCTGGCTGTCGATGAGGATCACCTGCTCGGCCGTGTCACTCGCTTTGTCGATGTAGGCACTGCAGGGACAGGGGTCACAGGGCTCCCACACAGCTCCCACAGCTGGGCCCAGGGCCAGCGTGGCTGACACAGGGACCCTGATGGTGCTCCTGCAACCTTCTGCTTTCTCCTACAGCCTGTTATTTCCCTGCTCCTGTCCAGCAGCATTTCCACAGTAGGGAACTGCTCATTTCATCGTTCTACCTGCTTCCTATTATAACTGCACAATTCAGGAAAACATTTGACTTCAGGCATGTTCAACACCATTGATTCGTGGGATTTATGGACATGAAAAATAGAATCTCCAGAGCTCTGCTGAACAGAGCTGAACTGAGCATGCAATAAATGTGCTTAAATGTACTGCAGAATTAGGAACTGTGTAGCTAATTATGATTCATCAAAGGAATTCATGAAGCTGCATTAATTTGGCAAGTGATTTCACTAGATACAAACAAAATGTTCACTAAATATTAGTGGCAGCTTTAAAATCTTTCAAAATGATAATGAAAGGCAGCAGACTCCACATGGATGTTTCATAAATAACTGGAATGTTGCTCCTACAACCGCACAGGCTGATTCTGCTCTCAATAGCAATTCTGCTGAGTGAACTGAAATTAGTTATTCTGAGTTTGCATCAGTGTTTGTAGAAGCTTTGTCTGGCTCTTAGAATAACTAAGTACATCTTAAAACAGTTATAAAACAGCAGGAAGTTTCTGTCCCTCACCCCAAACATTTGAAATTGTAAGATGCTTCACATCCTCTCTTCACTGCCCATCCTGCCTTTGGCTCATGGAATGAGAAGGTGAATTGTATGGGAGCTGAGTTCTCCAATACCAGATTAGAGCCTTGGAACTGAAATGTCTAAACCCAGGAATTCCTGAGTTTTACAGTGTACAGTCAGAGCTGGAATGCCATGCAGAGTCAGCCTGGATGACCAGCACACTGCTGCATCTTCCCTACAAGAACAGTTTTGGTTTGTCTCTGACCCAGCACCACAGGAATGGTACCTCAGGGCTTTATGGGCATTTGGCAGTGCTCCCAAGATTCCAGTATTCCAGCATGAGCACCCTGTGCTCTCTGAGCACAGCTCCAGGCCAGGTAATCCCCTGCCAGTGGAACTGCTTCTCACCTGTGCCTGCACAGGAGGGAAAGACAAGAGGCTCCCACAGCTTCCACAATGGAAGGGCTCAAGTCCAGGTGACATTTCAATTCTCTCAGTAACTAAAAACTGTAAAAGACCTGACACCCCAAAGGAGACATCACCTCAACAGGACAGAATCTGGAAAGGCAAGCAACCATTATCAAAGACAGGATCTCTTGCCAGCAATTACCTCCTGTACCAGTTTTCACCTTGCAATAGTCTCTCAAACACAGACTGCTTGTTCCCAGGGACTCCCAGAGTATCTGCTGCTGGAGAGCTGCAGGAGCAGTGTCTTGGATAATTCTCTGTGTATGAACTCAGCCCTTGCCCAGACAGACCCAGTGAGTGCTGACAGCTTTTTTCTGAACCATCCCCCCACTTTCAGAGCCCCTCAGGGTACCTACCCTGCTGCTAGTGTAGTACCCAGCACAGCCTGGGCAGATACCCCTGCAGGGCCTGGGAGCTAGCAGAGCCTGTAGAAACCCTGCCCTGGCTCCCATGTGCTGACACCAGTCAGCCTGTGCCTGATCATTAGCTGGAATCCAGAGCAGACCACTGCAGAAGCTGCAACAGCCATGCAAATCAGAATATACACGGGGGATTTTCAGCACATAAATTAAATGCATTTTTGGCTAAGCACACTCACAAGCCCCAGCACATAATAACTGTGATGGATGCCATAAAAACAGCTGAAGGAGGAGTGAGAATGAGAGTTACAGAGTTACAGAACGTGTACTGTGGTCTGGTGCTGTGAATTTAAATCCAGTCTACCAGAGAATGCAGTGGGCAGCAGCTTGTGTCTCTGTTGCTGCCTCCTTGCTCCTGCCATTTGCCTGCTTTGTACTTCCAGATGCCAGGTCCATAGTGGCCTCCCATACAACACTCACAGTGTGGCAGCAGCCTCAGCCCTGCTTTGCAGTGTCCATGGTTCAGGAAATAAGAGCCTGCATTTAACTGTATGAATGCAGCAGAATCTGGCATTGATGAAAAGTCACCCTGTATTATCAAAGAGGTAACTGCACAACCCTCTGATGTCTTTATCAATTCCCGAAAAAGATTACTAAGTCTGGGCCACAACAGGTAATCCTATCAGGGCAGAAAAGCCCTCAGGTGCCCTGTACCCTGCACTGTTCTCTGCACTGCTTTAGGGGATACACATGCAATGCAGCTTTTGGGAAGGGACCAACACACACATCCTCTCTTGCCCCTTACCTGTAGATTTTCCTGTAGAACAAGTCACACCAATATATTCTGTTTGTCGACACCTCCACGTCCAGCGCCACCACGTTCTTCAGCATGGGAATGATCCGGGAATAGTCCCTCTTCACCAGGTCTATTTTACGGACCTCGTGGCGGTTGGTGAAGATCAGGTACGGGCTCTTGCCTACCACAGAAAATCAGCACATTTGTCACTTCAGCAGCTGTCCCAGGGGCTGGATTCAGCTTTCATTTCTCAAACAACAATGGAACTATCAGTCAGTGATAGCTGTGTTTGTACAGAAGCTTTACACCACACTGTTAGCAAGTGGAAACTTGCTCTGGGGGCAGTGCTGTCACACACAGGCACCCCTGTGGTCCCTGAACACATGCTGGTGCTTGGACAGCCTGTTCTTCTAAGCCACAAGCAAAACTCTGAGGAATGGCCTCATCTTCAATTCATTTCAGCACAAAATCCTGGGCCAGATTTTGGTGACTTACAGCTGGGAGGGTGGAGGGGTGGCTCAGATACCCTGTTTTAATTGGGATGTTTTCTTTCTTTCAATACTACTACCACTAAATGTTTCTGCTGCACTGTTTTCAATAACACCTGTCAAGAGACTTTCTTTTCTAGTTTCAGCTTCAAACAGCCAAGCAGTGACTGCAATCTTGCTCTGTACACTGTTAAAATATTCTGATCTGCATGATCAGTAGTTCTTGCCTAGAGACGCATCTGCTGTTGCTGCAGCAGCTCTGTGCAGCTCGCAGTGAAGTGTCTTTGCTTGCTTTGCATGTTTCCTTTTGTTTCCGTTCCCCTGCCTCAGCCTCGCCAGCGTGTTTTCTTATCGGAGTTGTGCTGTTGAGCAAGCAGAGCTTCAGTGCCTGTGGCGTTGTCTTACCTACAGCTTTGCAGTTCTTGGACAGGGTGTCCATCTCGTATCCTTCGTAGCACTCGCATTTGTAGTCTCCCTTGTAATTAATGCAGATCTGGCTACAAGCGTCTGGATTCTCACATTCATCTATGTCTGAAAGGAGTGTTTGAAACCCATCAATAACTTGAAATCAAACCATCTGTGATGGAGCAATGCTCAAGTGAATATAATCACGTCTCTCTATGGTGAAACACAAGGGACTGCTGTTTGCATGTCAATTACCTCCACACGTTTTTTTATCCAGAAGCTTGTATCCAGGCGGGCATTCGCACTCGTAGCCGATCTTCAAATCTTTGCATATGTGTGAGCAGCCACCGTTGTTCATCGAGCATTCATTAACACCTGCAGGGGATACACAGATCACCTATGACAAATGGGGGCTTTTCGTTGTGAGATTGAATAAAATGAAGAGATTTCCTCAGAAATTTTCCCATTTCTATGAGTTTTGGTACTGGCCCTGTAGAGCACAAGTGCCTTCAGAGACAGGAAGCCTCCACTGTATCCCCTTCTTGCTCTTTATTATTCCAAACCAACGCTGGGGAATTGTTTGGACTCAAAGTTAGTGGCTGAATGAATGGGGAGCCCTGGGGATAAAGCGTGTGTGAGTCTCTGCATCTCATCCCATCAGAGAGGTGCTGCTTTGAGCTGTTCTGCCACATGTGAGAAACAAGGGACCTAAGGGGTCTCTCCAGCATACTCCTCCTTCCCCAAGTGCTGGTTCATGTTGACTTTTCTGAACAGTCTCTCTGAGCTTTAATAATTCATGCTGGGGGACTCTCACCTCCCAGGGGCCAGCTATTTTGAAATACTCTACTATTTTCCCATCTAGCTCCAAGGAATGATCTATGTGAAAAATTCCAGAAAACACCGAAGTGCAGTCTGTCAGAGATACTTCATTAGCACTGAGATACAGTCCTCCCACAAAAACGTCCCTCACAACAGTCTTTGCTGGCAGCCCCCAGCAGCCCCAGTGTGCAATTCATGAAGCAACAGCCCCCATCCTCTCCTGGGGCCTTTTCTAATCCAAGACCACCTCTCTGATCCTGCTCTCAAGTGCTGAAATGAAAACCAGAATAAATGGACTCTTGAAAGCAGAACTGAGAGGTTGGGAAAAGCTGGTTTCCTGTCAGAGAAAATATTTCTTCTTGTTGTAATTGACCTACAAAAGGTGAAGAGAAAGTTCTCTCCTTAAGGAAGACTGCTAAACAGGAGCTGTGGGATTTCAGAGATGGTGGACTCAGCAGAACAAGGAAAACTGATTTGCTCCAGTCTATAATGCAATTTAAAGGCAAATTTTTCATTTATCTTTTACTTCTTGCTTCCTTGCATACTGCAGGTGAGCAGCACAGCAGAGCCATGGAAGAAAATGGAAACAACCACAACCCAATTAAGTCAGTAAGACTGGGAAAATACCATGCCAGAAGGAATCCATCTCAGCTCTGGGATGCTTTCACCTTCCTAACAGGTACATACAGAGATATCAATACATAATTAATGGAGCAAGTTCACCAGGCTCCAGGAAGGTGTTCACAGTCCCATTGTGTGTTGTCACTGTTCAGTGACATTTATGGACAGAAATCTCCTATTCTGACACTTGCATGGTCTGTAGCAAATCGGGTCATCAGCATGCACAACTGCTCTCTGCAAAATACTATAAAGGCTCTTTTGATTAACAAGCCAACTCTCACTCAGGTGATTCCCATGGTTTCAGAGGTGCTCTGTGGAATGGATTTAGGGGCTGTAAATCAAGTGCTGGTTCACTTGCTGCACTTCTCAAGAGCAGCTGAGGAGGAGCCAGGCAGAGCCAGGCAAGAGGACTCTGGGCAGCTGCTGCTCTTCACCCAAACTTCAGCAGTATATTCCCTGCCTGATTAAAACAGCCAAGTGTTGTCCTGCCTTCTGCAGTGCTTTTCTGGGGGACTCTCAGAGGCACTGCAGAGTTTAGCACCCCAGACAGACACACTGAGCTGGGGAGTGTGTCCTGCACCTCTCCTCCTGTGAAATGCCCCTGTGTGTGGGCATTTCAGTCACAGCTACTCAGAGCACTGTGCCTTCCCCTGGGGGCTCTTCTCTGCTTCCCAACTCAGACAACAAACACCTCACTGCCAGTCCAGGGCTGCACCAGTTATGGAACCACGACCACTGGGCTGAGCATCAGCCCAGCTGTGCCACTGCCCAGTCTGTGACAAACCAGGCTGCCAGCTTTGTTGGGAGACCTCCACAGACAGACAACTGCAACACCCACTCAGAGAAACAGGGAGATGTGGATTAGTGGAAGAAAGCAAAGGCACGCTGGAAGCATGAGGGAGGAGCACCTTCACTAGGCATGCACACACTCTTCCTTGTCTAAAACAGGGAGAGACTGACAGTTCTTCCTGAACAGGAGTTATTTAAGGGGCAGCCACTGAGCTCCATGATGTCGTGGAAAGAGAAGCCTGTTGGAGACATCTTTGCACTGGGGAAAACAACAAACACACAAATGTGTTTGAGTAAGGCTGCAGATCGGGGCTGCTGCCCACAGTGTCTGGTGGGAAGGCAGGAGAGGGCTGTCCTATGGAGAAGGGCACAGCTCTGTGGCCTGGGCTCTGTTCCCCTGGCTCCAACAGCCCCTGCTCTCCTGGCATTCCTTGAGCCCAGAGCTGGCAGGACACTGCACAGAGCAGCCTGCTGACAGTGCTGAGGGAAGCAGCAACATGTACAACCCAGAAATGGCTGAAGTCCTGTCTCAGGGGTTGCTGCCACTCTACATGTTTTCACCTTCAAAGCATGTTCCCAGTGCTGTATTTTTATGGTGTTGTCATCATCTTAGAATTCAAAGATAATTTAGGCAATGAGGCTAAGTAAACTGCTCTGTGTTGTGGAGGACACTAGTATTTGGGGAGGGGGAATTCCTCATTCCTAGTCCCGTGCTCAGTTCATACATCCTTCCAAGAATAAAAACTGAGTGGAGAAGGGCACAGTTCAAACTTACAGATGATCAGACTAAGCTACTAATTATATTCATATGAAGGGTGATGAGAGAATAAAGGCAAGGAAAGAGGAGCAGAGTGAGAAATAGCATTAGCAGCTACATGTGGTTACACTCAAAGCTGTGAGCACCAGATGGAGAAGAGGGGAAGCAGTTACAACAGGAGCAACACGTAGAAGGCAAGTACTGTACCACATTCTTTCAGAGGCTCGTCAGACCAGTCCCTGCAGTCTCTATGTGAATCGCACACTTTGCCTCCGTCAATGCACTCTCCACTCTTACACTGAAACTTGCTGGGACTTTCACATGCTGACTCTGTCATGTTGGGCAAGAGAGGAAAGCAACTAAGTTAGATGGGACTCATGACAACAAACAGGCTGACATAAAGCTCAGGAGGGCATCATTAGAAATGGGATGGGATTAAGCAAATGAACATTGAGCCTGAACATCATGCAAGGAACTTCTCAAGTCATGCGTTCTGCCTGGTCAGCACAATCATCTCTCCCAAGCAATCCCACTGCCAGAATGGCTTAAAACTGTACAGGAAGCAGCTTGGCACGGCCCAGAGGAGCAGCACAGGCCTCTTCCCTTTCCAGAGGCCACACAGCCCTGGCAGATTTACCCCATGGAGTAGGAGGAGCACCTGTACCCACCTTGGACACAGCCGGCCTCGTCACTGTTGTCAGGACAGTCGTGCACCTTGTCACACTGCTTTGCTCCATGGATACAGGTCCCATCTCCACACTGAAATTCATCTGGCTGGCAGGTCACCAGAGCTTTAAGACAACACATTCAAGCATCAGCCACACAGAACTCAGTCATTTGTGTGGTATCTATCAGCCATGTCCCTCTGACACTGCTGGGGTTGCATCCTCTGCCAGCAAATGTCAGAGTATTGGCTGCTTCCACCAAAGCAACAGAGGCAGCAGCTGCCTCAGCCACTGTTCTCCTGTTCCCTCTGCTGTCCCAGATCACCCTCCACATCCTTGGGAGCCCATATGAGGACATCCACTCAAAACAGGACCCAGTGCTGGCAGTGAAGCTTCTCAGGTGACACATAGCAAAGCAAGCAGGCAGCAAAACTCCCAGCAGTGGGGAGCTCTGGGGGCTGCAGTCTGTGTGAGGCCAGGCTGCTTTCCAGCTGGGAGTGTACAGTGACACTGGGTAACCAAAGGCAACTGCTCCTCAGCTCTCCTTCCTTCAGGAAAAATTACATTTCAGATACATTTCAAAACATGTTTGGGCTAAGGCCCAGGCAAGAGACCTGTAGTGACTCTGCCAAAGCAGTGTGGTCACAGCAGGGATGAAGGCAGCAATGAGACCCAATTATCAGGTTACCAAATGCCCATGAACCAACAGCCCACTGGAAGGCAGGAGAGCTCCACTGCACTGTGGTGTTTCTTGGGGTTTCCAGCCCTAAACATCTCCACAATATCAGCCCTATTTTCATGCCTGGAATTCATTTGTCCAGGTCAGATTATAATGGACTCAAACCAGATATGATAAACAGCAAAGCTGGGGAAAAAAATATAAATCAGACACCTGCACTGACCATGCTAAAAGCAGTCATATTTCCCTCCCCAAGTTACAATGAATGGGAGACCTGCCTAGCTGGGATACAGGTAACAGGCAGCCTGGCCAAACAGGCTCCTCATTACTGGGACATGTTTTGCAGCTTCCTTCTGAGGGGCCCATCAGATGTATTCTTAAAATCCTATTAAGGCAGCACACCCTGGAGAGCTCCTGATTCCAGCCTTTCCACTGTGTGATTGTGACAGAAAATCACTGCCTCTGAGTAGTGATGGGAGGCCAGCACTGGTGTTACTACATGGGAGGTGAGAGCTGTCTGCAGACTTCCCTGCACAATTTAACAAACTGGTTCTAATATAAAAATGACTACTTTCAGATAACCCAGGAGGAGCTGCAGACACGAAGTGAGCCAGCATCAATACCATGAAGTATCAGTTGCACAAAGACTCCACATTATTGGTGATTGCATCCTGCAGGATGCAGGATCCAGGTACATGACTGCTTCACTGGACTTTGTTCTAGTGCATCTTCAGCCAGCCAGAGACAGGAAAAGCCACAACTGCAGGGCTTGTGGGAAAGGGAGAAATCCTGTCATTAGAAATACAGTGTTCACATGAGGGAAGTTTGGAAATAGCACTGCTCCTTGGAGAGGAAAGCCATATGCACTAGATTCATAAAAAGCTGCAAAGTGACAAAAAAATCCCAAGCAATAAGCACAGTTATGGGACCAGCTGTGCTGCCACATCTCAGCTAATAAACCCAGGCACAGGAATGGGAAACCTCAGTGGGACATCTGGGACAGCAGCTCCAAACTAAGCACGTGGGATCTGCCACTCTATCAAATGCAGAAAAATGAAGGAGGGAAAGAAACAAAGCTGTGGTCTGGGAGTCACAGACCACAGGTCTGGAAGTGGCACCAAGAACTCCTGCAGGGAGGCAGAGTCACTTCTGCTGAAACTGTTCCTGGCATGTACAGCCACCTGCCTGGTAAAGCCCTGACCATGGAGAAAGCACCCTCCTCCCCAGGAAACCCTGACTTCTGCCAAGCTAAACCTTGGCCACTGTGAGGCTTTTCCTGTGGTCTCGCTGAAAATCCCTTTGCCACAATTACTTCTTGTCTTCACCCCGAACCTGAAAACCAGTTTGCTTCACCTTTTCTCTAGCAACTTCTACGTGTGGAGGTAGGATAGGATTGTCCTCCATTTCTCACTATAAATATTAACCCCTCACAAAAGTGCAACATGTAATTAAAGCCAATGGGGTTTTGTCTTTTCTGGAGCAGAAACAGGTCTCCAGTTTATCAAGTAAATCTGCGTGACAACAGCTACAGGTTTGGAAGACAGCTGTTATAAAACCTATAATTGTCTTCAACTGAAATCTTCAAAGCTCTTCTAAAATGCAGGTATAGCTGAATACTAAGAACAGAAATGTTTCTAATCCTAAACCAAATTAAAATTAGAGAGAATTTTGTAGGAATTGCAAAGACAATGTTGCACAAGCACCACAAGACTGAGAGAAAAATGACAGCACAATTCTTAGCTCAGTTGCTACAGAGACTGCAAAACACAGATGTGAGGCTGTACTCCACTGCACAAAGCTTAGCTTCAAGAAGAGACAGAAGCTTGGAGACCAGGCTGGGTTTCCTGGCCCACTTCTCACTCCACCAGAGCTGTGGAAGTTCAAACCTTTGAGGAACAGCCCCTGAGCCTCCTAACAGACATCTAGAAAAGGCAGATACAGTAACAGCTCCTACTGATTACAAAGGCATTAAAATGCATGTATGGCATTTCTATTTTTTGCTGCATTTTTCAGGAGAATTCCATGTTCTGTTCTCCTGAAGTTGAGACACTAACCCATCTCAGGCAGAGCTGACAGCAGGTTCCCATTAAGGCCATTCCCAAGGCAAAGCACTAATCCAAGAAGAGGGAAGAGCGGTGCTGTTTATTTGCACAAGATGTTCAGAAAATTGCTCTGCCTAATTTGGAAGGTTTAAATCATTGAAATCTCAGTATTTTTACAGCCATCTCCTCTGCAATCAAATACAAAACAAATTACCAAAGCCCTGCTAAATTAACAGGCACCCTCAAAGAGACACATTTCCCATTTACAAGTCCTGGGCACAAAGCTGCATCACTCAAGCTCAGCATGTATATTCCAGACTCCAAACTTGAGCCTCAGTTTCTTCTGGTTTCTGTTTTTTTTTCCTTCCTCCCCAAAAAAGAAAATCCCAACATTTGCAAAATGCATCAATCCAGTTTTATAGATGGGGAGACAGAGGCAGGACAGTGTGAGGTCAGGTCTCAAGGGTTCTGTTTTCTTGCTGTCAGTTGTAAGCATTATTTATTCTCCCTCCTGGATGCCCTAATGCAAGTTGCAAAGGACGTTTTAAAATATAACCATTCCAGATTTGGAGACGAATAAATCTAACCTAATGTTCATTTTATAAATATACATATATACATATTTGAATATATATGCTATGGAAAAAACCCCAGCCACCCAATGTTCTCACACAGCTTTCCTGAAATGACTCATTCCCTCCTATTTATTTGCTGTCTTGCTGCCAAAACCTGTTCACCAATTGTCACCCTTCATTTCTGCTCTACTCATTTCCCAATCCAAAATGTTTATAACAAATGATGGGTGATGGCCTCATGACTTTTTTTTGAAGCATTACCTCCCATCCCTCTGTTTATACTGCACAAATCCCATATGATCCCCATTTGCAAGAGAAGATGTAGTGGTGGGATCTGCAGTTTTAATCAAGTCCAGCCAAGGGGCCCATGTGCCATCCCTGTTGCTAAGGGGACAGAGCTGTGTCACACATCTCTAACTCTCTGCATGCCCCATGATACTGATCTCAAACAGAATTTCTGGAGATTACAAGAATCATAAATGTCCCTAAACTCTTCAGTCCAACAGATGAGCAGTGACTCAGTTTCCAGAGCTCCCAAGTGTCCCTTTCTTACTGCAGGCAGGTGCACCCCAGCAACAGCTGCATTTAGCATGGGGAAGCAACATTAATTTTGGCCCTGACCCAGCCAACACATCAGCTCCATGAGCACTCAGTGCTGCAAAGTCTCTCCTGATTGCTGCATCAGAGAATCCCATCCATGCAGTGCAGACAGCCATGGGCTCACACTCTGCTGTGGCACTGGGGTGCAGCCAGAACCAGGCACTCTGTGCAGAGGAGCACTGAGGTAGCTGAAACAATGGGGCTTTGAATCCCACTGTTTCCCAGTCCACAGGACTGAAGGCAGCAGAATCAGCTCACATGCTTGTTTCTCCCAGGTAGACAAACTGCACATTGTGTTGGACTGAGACTTTCTGGAAAGAGACTCTCATTGTGCTAAATCTCCACAACTCAGAATTCTCTCAAGTCACTTCTGCCACATTTCCCCCTTTCTCCACTGGTTGTCAGCACCGTGCTGTGCTGCAGCGGTGTCCAGCTGCGTCCTCTGCCCTGGGAGCTGCCTCTGGTGCCTCTGCAAGTGCTGCTGGCTGAGGCTGCTCTGCAGCACAGGGAGGCTGGTGGAGCTGTGCTCCTTCAGGCCTCACAGCTTGGCACTTTGAGCTCAGCTGGACATGGCTGGTGCCTGTCACACCAAGGAAAGCAGCTGGGGAACAGTGGGCCCTCTGCCTCAGGAAGGTACATGGGCACAGTCCCACTCCTCTCACCCAGCAGAATGTCAAAATAAATGGGGCCTGTAAAAGACTTAAAGCATTTCAAGCTGAACAGGGATTGAAATTCAAGAGGCATTTCATCAGAAAGCACCATCAGTGAGCTGCTCCCCTCTTTCTCCACTTGGCAATAGAAGGAAGCTCCTTTTCCTCTCCTGAGCTGTCCAAACTCAGCCACTGTCTCAGGTTGCTGTGACTGCAGGGAATGCATCCCGTGGGACACAGATCAGTTCTGCTGGAGTCCGCTGTACCAGACACCAGTTCTTCCTCTCTGTTTGTAACATGGCCCTTGCCACTCCTCCTGATTTGGAGGGGACACAAGTACATGACTGCCCACGGGAGGTCTCAGAATGAAAACAGGCACCAAACCACCCAGGCTGCCCCAGCCAGCAGGACCCATCTCCAGGAGCTGTGCTTCTGCATGGCTTTCCTGAAACAGCCAGGATCCAACTCTGTCTTCTGACTCCATGGTCCTCGTGATCCTTCAGATCCTGGCAGTGCTGCCTGGGTACCTGCTGCCCAAGAGCTCTGTCAGCAGCTTTAGCACCCCCTTGGAGATGAAGGAAAAAGCCTACCTAATCCACCCCTCCTTGGGAGAGGCAGACAGCCTTGTACCCAGCAGCCAAAGCTGCTGTCTTCCTAACAAAACATTTTTGGCTGCTCCTATTCAGCTCTTGCCTCTTATAAGAGTCCTTGGCTAGTTGAAGGCACAGCAGCTCCAGGGTAACCTGTGGCTCATCCCCCTGCTCTCCTGCAGTCCAAACAGTGGTGTCCAGGATTCACTACATCCTCCTCTTGTTAAGGAAGCCACTGAATTTACATCTGCTTCTCTGCCTGGAAGAAAGTCTGATCCCCAGCTCCTTGAAGGGATCTCCCACACAGCTGCTCACCAGCCTGGACTTGGTGTTGTCATGGGTATGAAAAGATGGTGCTGGCAAAAGTGATGAATTTTCTTAAACGCCTTGCAAAAATCCCTGGGTTTGCAGCTGGTTGCTGCCTTCCTCCCCAGAGGTGGCCCAATGTCAGAGTTGCTAAATATAAACAGCTATGTAAATATTTAATTTCAATCTTGTCACTATGAATATTCTAGCAAAACATTTTGCCCTTGTTTTCTTCTCTCTCCCTCCTCAGGTAAGTGACCAGCTTGAACAGTTTAGTGGCTAAAAATGGATGAAACATTCAAAATACCACACATACCAACACCAGCATGTTAAATACATAAAGCCAGCTGAAAAGAAATCCATTATTTATTAGCTCTGTGCCTTTATCAAGCCAAGCTCAAAGCACATTTCAGACTGGAGTCTTCAGAGGTACTTCTCTTGACTGCCTTGTTCAGTATACTCCAACTTCAGAGGCAGAAAATGAACTTTTTTTTTTCCTGCTGATCATATATTCCCTTTAGCATAGCAACTTCTAACCTCCAGGCTGTGACCCCACCATGCAGCCTGAGGGCTTTGAACATTTTTCACTCCTTGTCTTTCTAGTGAAACAGCTCTCTTCTGAGGCACCATCCAACAGCTCTTACACCTCCTCTCCGGATTCTCAAGGAAAAAGCACAAAGGAGTGTGGAATACACCTGACCCTGCTGGGCTGGGCACCCAGCCATGTCATGTGGGACACAAGTGCTCCTTGTCTGGCACAGCTGCTGCTCAGACATCAAAGCCTTGCCTTCAAACACAGCCCACAGCAGCCTGCTGGCCCTTCCACCCCAGCCCAGAGAGCCTCGGCCCTGCCCCTGCAGACACTCACGGCAGTCCTGCTCATCAGACTTGTCCTTGCAGTCCTCATCCCCATCACACTTCCAGTTGAGGTGGATGCACTCGCCGTTCCCGCACTGGAACTCGTGGGCCGCGCACGTGTTGAGGGCCTTGGCGTCGTAGCCGCACTTCTCCATGGACTCGTCCGACTGGTCCTCGCAGTCGGGCTGGTTGTCGCACACCCACAGCTCCGGGATGCACATGCTGTTGTTGCACTGGAACTCGTTGGGGTTGCAGGTCAGAGGGGAGCACTTCCTTTCATCGCTGCCGTCCCCGCAGTCGTTGTCACCGTCACACACGAAGATGATGGAGATGCACGACTTGTTACTGCACTGGAACTCGTTGGGAGAACAGGCTTGGGAATAAAAACAAACAGGTGAGCTGGGAGGTGTCCGACCCAGCCCTCACCACTGCCCCAGCTTTAGCACATCAGCGATGTCTGAGGGCCAAGGCACAAAGGCATCACCACAGCTGTCCTAGCCCAGTGGTTACCACGTGGCAAGGAGCCGGTGAGGCCACAGTGCTCCTCAGCTGTGCCTCGGGATGCATCCTCTAGGGGCCATGGGCAGCCCTGGAGAAGGAGGGGCAGCAGGGCTGTGGGAACTGCGGGTGGGAGAAGCAGGGGCAGCGTTGTCCTGGCATTGAGGAGCAGCCAGGTGAGCCCCGGGGCCCGAGGCAGGTGAGCCCGGGGCGGGAGCAGCAGCAGGAATGGGAATGGCCAGGAGGTTGCAGGGAGAGGCTGGGGTTGTGCTGGCAGAGCCCGGGCTCCTCTTGGCTCCACACTGACATTAGCAGCTTCCTGACTTTCATAAGCACAGAATCAGGTTTCAGGATTTCACAGTATGCCTGGTTTTGGACATATTAAGTGGGATGTGTAGGGTAAATATTTAGTGAGTCGAGCATCAATTTAGCTGCAATCTGCCAGTAAGGCCCTTTACAACACGCTGAATGCCTTCCCTGGAAATCACAACTCAACATTAACATACAAATGAGGCACTTGTCAGATAGAAGCTGAGTGGAGCACTCTCCTCTGCAAGGCTAATGGACAGCTGAACCAGAGATGCCTGCTCAAATTAAACTTTCAGGTACTCCAACAAAGTGAACTTTGCAGTCACTTCATCCCATCAAGGTGTAGGGGAACCAAAACTCTGTAAGTACTTTGACGTAGTTACTGACAAAAGAATTATTCTTCTGCAGCGTCAGCCCTCTACAGGGAAGTTATGGCTTTGATAAATTACAAGTACAATAAATATAAATACATATAAATTACAATAAGCTTTTTTTAAAAAAAAAATATTGCACTTGGGAAAAATATTGCACTTTTTGTCTTCAGAAGCAGAACTACTTACTGCCATATCTGCAGAGCCCCTGCATTAGACCACACAGTTTAGATGGTACCAATCACTGCAATGGCAATTGCACCTGGAAAGCAGCAGAATCCCTCCAAAGGACTTGTCATATCCCAGATTTCAGCCAGTGACAGGAACCCAGTGGGATTCTGCTGCAATATTCTGTCTGGTTTATACCTGGAAATAAAGCTGTATTTATCCAGCAATTTAGAACACATCCACTTGCAGATGCCTAATTACATTCTGCCAGGCAAACTTGCTGGGTTCTGTCTGATAACCTAAGCAGCCTCTCATTTTACATCAGAACATGAGAATATATATATCCACACACATTTATATAACACGTGTATATATATATATATATATGTATGTGTGTGTGTGTGTATATATACATATACACATCTCCCCTCCTGCCCTGTGCTCTGTCCCATTTAGTCCCAAGTTTTCCAGATGTTAGAGCACAGCAATCCACCGAATTAGAGGAGAAGGAGGATTGCCTTCCTTGCTGCAATGACCATGCACTGGCCAGGACTCAGGCTCCCTCCAGCAGGGAGAAATGTGAAAGAGAATCTCAGCTGCCCCCCTTGACACCCACAGATCACAGAACACAACACAGTGAGGCACCAGAGGCACTGCTCAGGCTCCTTCTGTCCTTGGTAGAGTATTTTAGATACTGAGATGCCCTCAACAGGCACCTGTCCCTTGGAACAGCCACAGTTTCTCCTCTCTAAACAGAAGGAACTGAGATCAGACAACTAATACAAGGAAGTGAATCCTTCTCATAAGGATCTGAAATACAAGCACAGTCTGGTGGAAAAGCATCTAAAAACCTTCCTCTTTTACATGGCAAAATTGAGACCATGAAAATGCTCTGAATATCACCCAAATTCTGCCCTGTATCTCCATTCAGCAATTTTTTCTATCCTTACCCCCTAACTAGAAATCATCTATTAACCCTACTGATCAGCACACAGCTATGTAACCCAACACTGTCTTCAGAGGAGCCATTATATGGAACTGCATAGGGAACATTCCTCCATAAAGTGGGAATTCAAGGTAACAGTTATAATCCTACCAAGCTATTTTAAAATGGTATTGGGAAAACAGGGACATTTCTATGGCTATGTATGGTTTCTGTAACAGATAAAGGCTGAAGAAATTGCTTTTCTGGCGTTATTTTGATGAATCTCAGAAACAGATCAGAGAGCAAAAATCTTGCACAGTTCTTTGATCCCTAATGTTTGGGCAAGATTGTAATGATTTGCACATTCCAAATGTGCATAAATTTCCCTTCCACCAACTGTAATGAGCCCCTCTTTTTCCCCTCGTCTTTTCCCCTGTTTTCCTGGTCCCACCTCCACCCACCCCTCCTCCTGTTTGTACATATTTCCTGTCAGAAATCTGCTGCATTGGCAAATTAGGGACTGATAAACACAGGAGTGGGATACAGACAATGGAAGTTCATACAAAAACTCCTCCTTTGCACCTACAAACCCCAGTACAGATAGAAAATTACTGATAATCACAGCCACCAAATAGAAGCAGTTCAGCTTTTGTAACCTCTCATGAGGACTTTCTCAGTGAAGCCTAGGAATGCTAGCTAGAAAAATTGCACGGTCATGATTATTTTATTTCTTTTTAAAAATTAAGTTGAGTGTGCTGCCAGCACCAGAGACTACAAGCTCTCTCTCCACGAACAAGTGCAGCAGTTTGGCTCTTGGTAACTCCCCTCTCCACCCCCACAGTCCTTAGGGGGGAATCACACAGTTCCTTCTGGGTCACACCTGCCTGCAGCAGAGAGCTCCAGCCACCCCTCCCGTGTGCTCTGCTGCTGCCATGGGAGGGCAGAGAGCATCCCAACACGGCTCACCCTTCCCTCACCCTCCTGAAATCCTCAGGGATTTCATCCCAGGGTCAGGCCGAGGCTGCAGCTCCCAGCCCCGGCCCCTTGGTCTGGCACTGCAGCCAAGAGCCCAATTAATAAAGCACCACAATTATCTCACACAGCACCTGGAGAGATGGGCATGGGGTAGGAAAGCCCCAAGGACAGTTTACTTCACATCCCCTTCCATAAATCTGTCAGGGTACCTCGCAGTCCCATCACCACAGTATTTTGTTGCCTCCAGAGCATTTCAGTAGAAAATGTGCCAATAGTAATTAAATGATCACTTGGGTATTTTTTGACTTGAGCAATTTGTTTGCATTCTCCAAATTTGCTGCCTGTCCTATTGTAGGCTGATTCACTCAAGACCAAGGAATCAAATAATAATTTGCTTTCTTTAGCACAGAAGAAATTAATAAATGTTCTACTCTAAGGTGCAAAACCTACTTCAAACATGAGTGATCCCAATAGAAATCTTGGGAATGTTCGTCAAGATGTGTTTAACCAATAGTCTTCAAGGCATAATTGTAACACCAGTTTACTATAGAGCACTGTAATGTGTAAAGGTTCTTCACACTTTTAGGAAGTAAGGTATCACACATAAATGATTATGTAGATGTGATTTTGCCTATAGACAAAATACACCAGAGGTATTCTGCATTAATTTTTGCCCTGTGCTACGTGCCAATCTGTAGAGCACAACTGTCACAGTTTTTGCCTCACAGCCTGCAGCTGCACTCTTGTCACTTCTCTTGAGGAGAGTGGAGCAGAAGCAGCCTTGGGACAGAGGAAGTTAGAAATAATAAAATAACAGAAGATCAGAGAGATTGCAGTTGTGGAGTTAGTGTTTCAGTACTGGCTGATTCTCTTTTGCCCAGAGCCAGGATTTAACCAGAGGCTTTAGTGAGAGTCCGGTGCAGCAGGGACAATCTTAGTTCAGGCATGGCACCAAAAATTCAGATAATTCTGCCACATGCACTTTAAGTGCTTTTAGAAAAAAGCAGAATGCTCTCAAGATGTAGAATTCTCTAAAAACACAGGGTGCTCATTAAAACCCATCATTTCAAAAAATAAATAATTGTACATAACATTTCTACAATGGACAACTCTACCAAGCATGGATCCTCAAATCTGGATGAAACTGAAAAAATTAAATAAATGGTATGTCCATCATTACCAGGAGCTGGGAATTATGTACAATAGACTATAACTGCTGTCATTGCTAATCTCTAATTAAAGATTTTATAGCTTTTCAGTAAAACTCAGGTATTTAATTCATCTCTCCTCCGAAAGAGCCATTTCCACTTGAAATTACATGAATGGCTTAAAGAATGCTAATTATTTGGTAAAATTTGTAGTGAAGTGGATAGCAGCAATTATCCACTGATACTGAAGACAAGATGATAAGATGAATTATTACACTGTATTTTTCTGACATTGTCCCCAAAGCAACTTAAAAAAATGCGTCTGAAAATTTATGTTTTTATAAATCTGATAATGGGTCTTCTAAAGCAGGAAAGGATGATTTGTGCATACCAACATTTGCATCAGGGAGGGAGAGATCTGCTGTTGATTCATGGCTGCTTCAACACTGCCAGAAGAGGGTGCTGGACATGACAAACTCTCTCAGACTCTGAGATTTAGGATTTGAGTTCTGCAGGGCTGAGGGGTGGAATTCCTGAGCTCCATCTGCCCAGGTTTTCTGTCCCAAGTGCAAGCCCAGCTCCCCCAGCCCACAGGAACCAGTCTCTGAGCTGGGCCATGGATGAGGAGGTCACAGAGTGCACACATGGTAGATTACGTTGGAACTCCCAGTTACCAGCTCTGTCAGCATGTTAGTTTTGCTTAACTAGTATTTATTTTCAGATTTAATTCTGTCTAAATTATTTATTTTGCCTGCAGTCAACTGCTTACCAAATACCTGAATATTTCATACAGATCTTCTGTCAAATGCCAGTCTTTAAAGCACAGATTCGTGCCTGGAAGGACAAATTTCCCATGGAAAGCTGCCCTCCAGGAAGGACAGCAAAAGAGATGGAGGTAGATGAAGATGACCTTGAAGCTCATTGCTCTGAAGAAAGGACAGGGCTCCCGTGGAGGGAATAATGCAGTGGAATTGCAGCCTCACTCCCACCAGTGGTTGTTGCTATGGTGATTGATACCGAAAAGCCCATCGAGATGGAGGCTGCAGAAGGAATAGTAATTCCTGATATTGTTCAAATCACTAATGGAGCTAAGGAGCCATCTCACGCCCTCCTGCAAATTAATATTTGCATGTGCTGGCTGCCTTTGTCACATGCTGCCCTCAAACACAAATCAGTCATTTTCCCATTCTCTGCAGCACCATTTGCATAGTATTAGTTAATTATAACCCAGCAACCAGATGCCAAAGCCCCTGCTGACAAATAATAGTTGGTTCAAAAATGTATTTGGTGATTTAGAATGTATTTCCTGAGATTCATATATTCATTCCAAGTGGTTTAATTATCTGGAAATAGAATTAATTATGACCCCCAATTTACAGAGAGAAGCAGTTTATGCACAAAGATATGCACACTCTGCACTGTCTGTCTTTAATTTCATGTATGTGCAGTAAGGTTGCAACTCATACCTGTGATCTCCTCAATTTTCCTTCAAACCAGGAGAGTGTTAGGAAGTTTATCAGATGTTAAATGACTGAAAACGACCTCAAAATAAGAACAAGTGAATCCAGTGTAGAGGATTTAAGGGTAAAATAAAGCAGCTTGAAAGACAAAAGTGGATGGTCAGGATACCAAAGGTTAATATTGTCCTGCTTTTGTGACAATCCAAGACACCCCACAGGGATCTCATGAGGATAAAGACATTATTATTACTCTTTTATATTCTGACTGGAATATAATCAGCAGAATCAGATTGGAGATGTTTGGTACTAGCCAAAATTTAACTGGAAAACAAATGTGCTGTGAAGTGTCTAGTGAGTTTCTTTCCCGACTTTGAAAATTGGAGCCTGTACAGGACAAGCTCACTCCTATTCCCTTAGACATGACTTGCTTATTAAAATGGCAATTTTACAAATTACACCGATTTGGCAAATCCCTCAGAAACATCTGATAACAGCCATTAAACTAACAGCTGCTCTAATGTTATCACACAAAATTCTGCATTTCTGAGGAATATATGAACATTCAGCAAGCAGAACAGGGCATTCCTGAGCAGGGCTCCATCCTGGGACAGTGCACACAAATCCCACATTACTGCACACACAGACTGTTGCCCTGATGCAGAAGTCTTTTTGTTGTTTGTACTCTTGGGCTGGAGTTTCTCACGCAGCTTCACAAAAATAATGTATATTTTTGGCACTTATCTATTGTTTGCATTCTTGTCCTCTGGGAGGAGAAATGTGATGGACGGTGATGTTCACCATCCAAGTCAAAAAGTGGCAACCTGTGTAGCCAATCTCTGGCCTTTTGTAAAAATGTATATATGGAGTCAGACTGTTAGAATAAAGACAGTGGTAGTAGAAGCTTCCCCTTGAGCTGCTACGTCTGCTTCATTCTTCGGGTGCCCTGAGACTTCCACACACAGACTTCTTGGATTTGGCAGGACTCCCTATGGTTTTTATGGATCTTCTGCACAACCACAATTTAATTTTGCCATTGTGGAGTTTAAATCACAGACACTTTGCCAGGAAAAGCCAATCCATGGATGCCACCTTCCACCCACTGGGCAGATTCCCACTCTGTGCTCATCTGCTAACAACAGAGACAAGACCTGCCTGTTTTCTCCACTGTTTTCTGGTTCCTTATGTCCAGCTCAGGAGAGACATCATCAAAATCCTAAAAGCTACACTCCAATCATATTGGCAAATGACAGCACAACTGGGTTTATTCTCAGGCAATGTGGGAAAGGCAAGGAATCCCAGCCCATGGCTCTACAGCCATGTCACTGGTCTGCCACTTTCTCCTTACCCATTCCTAAAGCACAGGGGTGGTACCAGTTTGACCAGGGGCAAAGCTGAGCCATTTCCCCAAAATCAATCAAATCATTTCTAAGTTGCTGCTGTAACTTAAGCAGGGAATCCTGGAGGTTGCTGACTCACAGCAGTGACTCACCTGAGCAGTGAGGGACAAAGCAGAGCTCACACTGCAAGCAGTGAGGTCAGTGCCCCATAAAATTTCCATTCCCACTAATTTACTTTGCTTGATGGGAACTGTCTGTAAGAGGAGATATTGCTTATTGTGGTTTGCTTCACTATTAAACATTCACTGCATTTGGAACATGTACTATTTATTCTTCTGGAGCACAGACAAAACAAGGCAAGGCTGAGAGCTGTGCCTTCTCAACTCCCCAGTTTACCCAACCATGTCTCAAATTTCTCTAGGAAAGTGATCCAAAGTGATCTTGAATGTAGGTTCAATAACAATTAAAAGATGCTTTTGAAATAAAATGGTTTGCAAGACAACTGATCTGAAAGGAGAAGCACCTTAAAAAAGCAGCACTGAGGATGCAACAAGGAATTGGCAGGATTTGGTGTAGTCCCATTCAAGATTATGACTATAAGCACATCCTATAATGACCAAGTCCATAAACACAAGAGCCCTGTGGTGATTTTGGGAGAAGGAGAGACTGACAGACTGCTCAGGAAACAAGCAGCCCCTGACTGTTTCCAGTTATGTGATAATTAGGGGGCACAGCTATTATGTGATGTAGACAACATAGCTATGTACCCACAATTCCAGAAGAGAATGGCAATCATTTCTCAAAAAAACAGTATTAGATTTTCTACTCAAATGGAAAATTTAATCACTGAGTGATACTCACTGCAATTAAACCTGTAAGGGTCGTGTGCTGACTGTGCTCACATTAACAGCCATGAGATTTCCATGGCATTAGGATTTGCCTTGCAGTTTCTATGACTTGGGAATAGAAAGCAGCACTTTCCTGGATCTGGGCTGAGAGGAAGGCTCACATGTTCAACATGACCATTTTAATTATTTTAAAGTTATTGGAACAAAGATGGGTAATGAAGTGGTGTTTATTGTGAGCTAAACCTTTCTCATTACATTTATCTAATGAACAAATTTCTTTGCAAAGTAAAAGCAAAGTTAATCCAACTCTTATATCATCCTCTACGAAAAGAGTATTTCAGCCACTAAGATGACTTTCAGATTAGTTTTATCTGTTAATATGACTCATAAACCAACTTTTTTTTCTTTTTCCTCTTGCATCAAACATGACATGGTCCTCTCCTGCGTAGGCCTGTGCTGAGTTCAGGCTACTGATTTTGATTTAGCCTTCAGATCATATGCTCAGGAAGCAGAGCTGCTAATTAGTGTAACACATATGTACTGGTGGCCACTGCAGGATGCAACTCCTACCCACATATCTGCCATCATAGCATCATCATTGGCACTGCCAGCTACAGAAGATTTCCCTGAATAAAACTAAACAGATTCTTGCTTTTTGCATGAATAGGCTCAAAATTATAGCTGCATTCTTATGAAGAAAGCACTTCAGGGACATGAAATACAATTGTTTTTGGCAATAAGAGATGTAATTCCTTGACTGTTTCAACTCTAAGAGCTCTAACTGTTGAAAGACAGACTACCCAAAAGATAAACATGATTACAGGCCAATTCTTGCTCCTCTGCCAGTATGGTGTGAGATTGGAAAGAAGAATCAGAGCCAAGGTCTCCAGCTAAAGTGCAGAAAGAGCAGCAGGACAAAGCTTGTGAGGGTGTGCACAGGTATCCTGCAGTCCAGTACTATTAAGCTTTAGTTTTAATTATCCCCAAATCTTTGTATGAAAGCAGCTCTTTCACAGCCCTCTTCCAGAACCCTGTGAACAGTGATCCTCTGGGGTGTGAAGGACGTGTCTGTGTGGGGGTGTGAGTGTGCTCATGCTGCTCTTTGCATCCCCCTTTTTCCCTCGTGCTCCTTCAGAGAAACGCTGCACAAGTACCACTGCTGCATTGTCTTGTTTTCAGATTGTGTTTTCATCTGCTCTGCTTTAGAGAATAAATTATTCATGGAACACTGATAGGGACAATTTCTCTGTAGGAGGATCAGCACAGGGCCACCCCCAAAGCCCCACTCGCTGCTGGAGGCTCCATTAGCAGATGTGCCACGTCTTCCTCTAGGAACCAAAGCTCAGGGAATAGCAGCAGGGAAGGCAAAGCCATTTGGCCCTCACCCTCTGCAGGTATTTAGGGTTTCATTCTGGATTTACACAATGACTGTCTTACCTCTAACCTAAGTTCACACACTGTTTAATTCTGTTTAATTACAACGAGCATCCAATATATTAAAAATGCAACTACCTTCACTTTTGCTGCCAGCATGCAATTGAAAGTAACTCCCAATCTCTTTTCTTTCTTGCCATTTTGTTCTGAAGGAACTCAGGACAAATATGATTATGGGCTGAGATTTTTCCTAAATAACAATGGGGATTTTTCTGCAAATTACTACTGCTTTTGAAGGAGCTCTAATACTTTAAGCAGTGATAAAGTGGCAGCTGTACATGTTTAATTTCTGAGAGCCAGGGCATAATGCACAAGCATTAATCCCTCCAGCTGTCCAGTAATTAAACATCATGTAAAGCCCAGAGGATATCATTGCTGTGCTACCTTATCTTATTTATGAAGGACTTGCATTTGTTAAATCTAGCAATTCTTTTTTCCTTCTTGGAAATAATTGTAAATTCTTCCACCATGGCAAGTGCACTGAAGCTACAGCTACCCTCTATAAAATGCCACGAATTTCAGACCAGCCATGTTTCTTCTCATCACATACTAAAATAATGAATAATGATAGTGGACAAATAGTTCTTTTACAGGCATGACTGTGATGCTATGGGCTTTAACCCTGTGAAAACTGGTGGGTTTCTCAGGGTGTGAGAAATGCATGGCAAAATCTGATCCTTTGGGTTTGATGCCCCTTTGAGCTGACTGAGGGACAGCACATAATGAATGTTAATTCATTAACAGGCAGTGAACAGAAGTAACTTTGACAAAAGCACACATTAATCAAACTGCAATGAAAGATAAAATCAGTGCTACATGATCACCAAGTTAAAAGGTCTCAGTAGGATCAGTGGAGATCTGGAATGGACTGGATCAGTATGGTCAAATCCCAGTAGGGAGCACTGGAAGGGAGACTCATGCAAAACACAGGTACCTTTTACTGCACAAAGAAGAAAACAGTGCTGGGACAACAAGATGCTCTTTATAGTTACAGGACAATGATAAAAGATGATAAAACAATTTAACTGTCAGTAGAAAGGTCACTTCATGTGAGCGCAGGTGCAGCAGCAGAGTGGGGGAAGGTGACTTTAAACCAGCTTTGCAATTTCCCTCCTTCAGCTGGTTCATCATCAGGTGGATCTGCTGCAGGGATGAACAGCTTTAAATCCTCCTTTAAATTCTGCTTCCAGCCAATGGTTCTCAGGTGACTTGAGGGCTGTTAACCAGGGCACTGGCAAGAGCTGACTCCAAGTTTTCTGCACTTGGAGATTCCAAGAAAAGGACCCCTCACTTGGAGGGGCTGCTGCTTTTTATGCAGAGTAACACAGCCTGGAGTTGTGCCAGGAAAAGTGGAAAGTTCACCACCTGAGGGTCCTGGAAATGATCTATACACACAAGAAACCCTGTGAGCTGCCATGACAAGGACACATGGTTATAGCTGAGCACACCTGTGCCTGCTGTAGTTTCCCATACAAATTTAAAAAACCTTTATCCAGTTTGTTCACTTTTAGTCTGGCATATCATCATATCATAAGGCTGAAAATCTAGAACTAATTCTGAGATACATGGTCAGCAATGAAAAGCCTGAAGACCAGGGTCCAAAAGAAGATGCTCTGGGTAACGAGGCTGCCAGTGGCATGAGACTCCTGCAGGAATCCCTGGCTCTCACCTCAGCCAACTCACAAGGTCAGTATGAGTATGTCCATTGCCTGCAAAAGTTCCCCATGAGCACTGTCTCTGTGCTAGAGCACAATAAACCATGGTGTGGATAAATAGCTTATTCTGCCACCAATGTATCAATGAATATGTCATTTCACTGCATTCAGCTGTTGGGAAAGGGGAAAATGGTGCACTGCCAACTCCTCATCTGCAATTTTTATTGAGTGCAAGCAGTGGTTCAGGTGAGAACCAGTGACACAGGCAGAAGAGATGTGGCCAGAGCCTTGATCTCTGTCAGCACCCCAGAGTCCTCTCAGGAGGAACATGTGTGCATTACAGGGGTTCAGTGCCACTGCAGCTGGTGCAGGATGGCAGCTCTTCCCTTCTAAAGCCACTCTCAAGTGCTCTCTGCATTCCTGAGCAGCTGACAAAACACTGCTCCTGTCTCTCTCAGCAGAGATTTAACAAGTTCTGCACTAGTTAGCCAAGTCCAGACGGACCCTGAGTTGTGTTACTTTAATTACAGCCTCTCATACTTAATTTCTCTTTTATTCTCAGTAAACACACTCCTAAGCTTGCTCAATCCATTGTGACAAAGGTTGAGTGCACTGGGAGCAGAAAACCTTCACCAGGGAAATCAGTAGGCTGCCAGCACCTCCAAGCCAGCAAATTCAAGACTGCTGACCCTGACCTATGACTACAACACACCTGGTATTGTGAAGACTCAAATTACTTCTGCTCCAAAAACTGAAAAATAAAATTTTTCTTTTTATATAGGCTTGTTTAAAAAAGGCAGATATTTGCATTTTCAAAAATTGTTTGTGCACTGGAAGTCAGTAGTGTTCTTAAAGCCTGTCTGTTGGAAGTCAATTATTTAGGCACTTAACTATCTATGTGCAAGGATTAATACCTGCAATTAATCCCTGTGCAGACACAAATCTGGATCCCTGATCACTGGTGCTGTATCCATTGCAGGTGAAAGAATTTGCAGTTTCTATTGCTTCCTTGACAAGTTCTTCCAGAGGGTGAAAACCACATTTTGTCTCTTCATTCAGACTCTCTACTTTTGCCCCCCCAGTCTCTGAACAGCTGCTTCCTCCCCCCAGCTGACTGACTGTGCCAGTGTCTGCACTGGATACATTTCACATGGATACAAAAAGCAACGATATCATTCTGAGAGGAAAAATTCAGCAAGAATTACAGGGTTCAGAGCAGTAGCTGGAAAGGAAACTGCTGGAGGAGGAAGAACCATAATACACCTACACTGTTCCTACAGTTTTGGATGATTCTACACCATAATCATTATTGTCCTCTCCTGCAGGAGATCCTCTGTTAACTTGGGCTGTGAACGTTCTGAGACAGGGACAGGTTCTTGCACAGCCTCAGCACAATCTTGTTACTGGTGCAAACTACCAATGCAGAAATGCAGGCATAAATAAAGTTCCTAAACTCTGTATTAAATCCTCTTGAAGAATTATAAACCCAAGAGCCAGCTATTCCTATGAAAAATCAAGAGTATAACAGTTAAAATATTTTTGAAGTGTCACATGAGGTTGCAGTAATAGCTTTATTAACATGGATTTAGAAAGAGCTTAGGGGTTTTTCTTCTGCATGCCCTCACTCACACCATCTTCAAGTCATCATCCACTTGTTTATTGCACATGCAGGCTCTCATCACAGAAATGATTCTGAGGACAAATAAATCCCCTTCCAAACATTTATCCTGCAGGATGTGTTATTTATAGACAAGTTGGTCAGCTCTGTGAGAAGGGCAGCCTCTGTGACAGGGTGCTGTGCTCCAAGGGACTGCAAGGGGTGACTGCAAGGCAGTGCTGAAGCTTCTTATAAAATGAGAATAAAAATCCGAGTGCAGAGATTTAATTAACAAAACAAAGAGAAGAAGAGGTCTGAAGTGGTCAGGATACTGTGTGCTGCTGAGATAAGAGGAAACAGAGAAAGGAGGATTCTAACAAGAGAAGAAATGGGAATGTTAACAGAGTATCAGTGGATAGGCTTAGTGAGGTTTATCAGATTGGGATAAGGGAGAGGATAGCTATCAATCCTCCACAAGCTCCCTGTTGAAACAGCTCACACAACTGTTCTCATCCACGAGGGAAAGACCTTCATTTGACAGGCAACCTCCCTAAAGGGCTCCCACTGCAGCCATTCAGCAGCTTCCTGCTTCCCTCTCCAAGAGAGTTTTGACCTCGAAAGATGCTGAGTTGAGATCCTGGGACTGAAAGGCTTTGGATGTTTGCACCCACCCAGGATGCTCCAAGTTTACCTGTCAGTGTCTTTTCCCCTGGTCCTCGTGCCAGAGAATGGCCCATCCCACAGCCAGACTCAGCAGAGATTTCCAGGGTGTGGGACAATGCCCAGTCATTAGAAATTGGTTGAAAGGTGCTAATTCATTTCTCACCAGTCACCCAACAACCATCAAAATGTGCTGATTTGTCCTTGGATTACATTTCCATTTTTAGGAACCTGCACATGCACTAAAACTGGTAGCTAGGTAAGAGTAGAGATGCTGAAACATCCAGAACACAAACACTCAGCTCTTTCCAAATCCATTAATAGCATCATTATGCTGAAATTACGTGGCATTCAGAACATATTTACATTCATTTTGGGGGTTACCTAAGGCTTTGAAAAAAAAGTTCAAAGCAATTTCAAGTAGATTTTTATTATAACTTAAAGACTCTGTGAGACCATTCCCACTGGTGTGAGCAGCAGCAGCATTAAATCAGGGGAGGCAGCCACCAGTGCAAAAACTGTTCTCATTTCACTAACTCATATCAGAATAACAGCAGTTACAATTATCTTCTGAATTTGTCTCTAATTCAAGCCTCCCATTCAAAGAAAAAAAAAAAAAGGACACGCTAAAGAGAAAACACCTAAGAGTTTCACATGGAAAACCAATAAAAGGAAAAAGAAAAAAAGGACCAAGAAAAAATGCTTTTACAAAGAGAACTAAATAGTGGAACAAGTCGCTCACGAAGTAAAAGCTTTGATAATATTTTGTTTTATAAACCTGACTGCAAAGAAATAAATTTGTCCACAGCACTCCACTCAGAGCCACAAAATGTTCATGTAAAACCTATTTCATTATCCAGCTTCAAAGAAAAGATATAATGTGGATTATGAACTGGGCAAGAATTAGAGCCCAAAATCCAGTTTTCAAATGAAGAAACTTCAAATTGTGCTTGAATGTAATCATTCAACCCTTTCACCAGTAACCTGGAAGTAAAAGTAGCATTGCTGATACCACATGCAAGACTAGAAATACTGAGGACTGGGTGAATACACAGAACTTAGAGAGCTTCTTAAAAGCCTGGGATCATTTGCACATAAAGAATTCAATAAGAACAGCCTTAGAAATTAGAAAGGTGATTTTACTTCTCCACAGACTGGCAAGACTGATATTACCTACATTCTGTAAAAAGAAAGCTGGAAAACCAACTGGAATACCAAAGGGAGCCACAAGAATGAGTCAAGCATTCATTCAAAAGAGAATATTTGGCATCAAGAAGCATAAAGAACTAATATATTTGGTCTATCAAAAAGACAGCCTGAGGAATGGTTTGATCACACAGTGTAGGAGTTTTCACAGACTGCAAACACTGTTAAAGGGCTCTTTCATTCAGCACAGAAGGGCCTCATGAAAGGCAATGGCCGTTTAGGGACTGAATTTAAAGCAGTTATGGGTACAGAGTACATCATTCTCTCTCTGTCCAGTGAAACCAACAAGCTCTCAATGTCCAGGCATATCTATTCTACCCCAGCAGAAGCCAGCCTGAAGCTGTCCCCACTCTGCAGGGACAAGGACACAGCAGGAACCTGTTGAGCTACCACAGAGGAAGGTTTGAACCTTATTTAAGTGCTTTCTGTATCACCTGGCTGTTAACCCCAATAATAACACTACTTAAATCTTCATGGATTTCACACATTCTCCAGCCAGCCCCAACTGGAGAATCCTTTTCTCTCTGTTTCTAAAAGTCACCACTTAGCACTGCAAAAGTAGAGTGAATAAGTTTGTTGGCAGGAAAAGTCATCCCTTTCCATGCAATTTGTAACAGTCACTCCACAGGAGTTTTATAGTCCTAAATGGAGATGGTGCATCTGTATTAACTCACCAGGAGTGCAACCAGCCTCATCAATTCCACTTTCACAATCCTTCTGCCCATCACATCTCCAGGACGATGGGATGCACTTGTTGCTTAAGTCTCCACAGCTGATTTTTTCAGATGGACACACTTGTTTGGCTGGAAGAAAAAAACCAAAGAAATAAACAGAAGTTAAACATATTTCTAAACGTTTCTAACATTGTTTATGCTGTTAAAGTTACTTTTACTTTGAATGGCTGGATCCTGAGTCATACTGGAATGAAATCCGAAGTCAACCTGCTGCCTCTTCCATCAGGTCTCCCTGCACAGGCTGCCCTGGGAACCCTTCCTGTCCCCCCAGCCTGTGCCTGCCCCAGCCAACCCCTTCCAGGAGCATGCAGATAAAACAAACACCACTCCTCACCCTTAGCTGTGAGCCTAACTCTGCCAAAATGAACTGAGAAAGTTCCAAGAGACCCACAGGGACTCCAGCTGAGAACTTGGGGCTGGTTGTTACAGGGAGGGATGCTCAGTGCAGCACCAGTGCTGCCCAGCTCTGCCTCCCTGCCCAACACTCTGAGCTGGAGCTGTTCAGTCACTGCCCCCTGCACAGCAGCCCTGCACAAACCACCTCCAGCTAAGCCAGGAAAAACAAATTCCCTCCTTCTAGTCCAAGGGTGTATGTCTGTGTTTGGCAAGGCTATTTCTAATCATAATGATCTGGGCAGATTGTGGTCAGCAAAGCTGAGGAAAAAGCAGCAAGGACAAGCAGGAACTTGCAGATATTTAACGAATTGAGATGTAACTGCATAAATCAAAGGCAACTGTGATGTCAGACATGGAGATACAGGAGGACCTGCAGAAGCAAAAACCCCAGTACAGGCAAGAACACAACTACGAAAAAGAATCTGCCAGATTTATTTGGAACCAAGTAAGCTGTGAAGCTCATTCTCTCATAACTAGTTAGCATTGCTAAAATTCCTATTTTTTCCCCCCTTCATACTAGTGTAAAGAGCAACAGATCTACATTTATTGTGACAAGGCTGCTGAAATGCAAATGTTCCACAGTTTAAACAATTGTTTAGCATTCTGGAATCATCATCCAGTTTGGCAGGATTTGCTTATTAAACAGACCAATTTCTCTCTTCAAAAAATTACGTGTATCCAAATAGTTCTTCCATTGGTATTAATGATAATAATGCTGTATATGGCTGCAGGTCTACTGAGCAGGGGGGACCCAAATTCTAAATTCAAACCTTCACATTATCCTGCCCTGGTAAAGGTATTTACACAAAGTCAACCAGTTTCCCTAGTGCTGAGTGAGAGGGGATGAAAATGATACCTCCCCTTGCACCTACACAAGGAGGCTGTGAAAGGGCATCTCACAGCCCCGAAGCATCAATCAGCCACTTGGAGAGCAGTGCCATTTAATCCCTGGATTTCTCTGTCTTAGCGCCTTGAAGTGTTATAAGAAGCAGTTTCAAGAAGCTGTGGGCAACCAATACATCAAGAAAAATTAGGTCCTGCCACAGACAGACAGTTAATAACAGATGTAATGAAGTTTTATAACCCTGAGGCATGACAGCATTTCTGTTGAAATTTGCTCACTTGCATACCTAAATAACATTTATGAATGTTGCATGATTACAGGGTGGGGGGAGGAAAAAAGGGATCCTTACTTAGGCTTTGGGATTGTTTTTCCAGCAAATTAGCAATAAGAAACATTTGAGAGGCTCCCCAGCAAGACCCCACCAGGATCAGTGTACCTGCCAACTCAGGCCAGGTCCTGTGTGCCCACCCCTCTAAGCTCCAGGTTTTGTACTGCCCAACTGGGTTGGACTGGCATACTGGGAAAACTAGGATACCAAAAATGTCACAGAGACATTTGTTAATCAGGTTATTGGTCCCCATCCCCCCAAAATCGTTCTAGTTCTTCTTCCTCTGGCAATGGTGATGCAAAGGAGAATTTGTTTTGATGCCAAGTAGGACCAGGTTTTCCATCCTCACTGTAATTCTCCACCGAGAACCAAGTGGGTCAAGACAAGTGGGAACGTGTTCCACACACCTGATTTTGAAGAAGGTGAAAATATAATCATAAAATGCTATCACACGCTGGGATCATTAACCAGCAAAATGTTACTTATTGGTCACAGTTTAAAGTATGGGCATTACTTTGGCTTGGCTGCTGTGGGCAGATGCTTAATAGTTTTGGGAAGCTGAAAGGTTTGGTGAGGTATGAACAGAAGGCTCCTATTTATGGAAAGCAATCTCTGTGTCAATCATCTCCCTGACAGAATAATTAAAGACATTTAAAATATGTAAATCAAAGCTTGAACTTTCAGGGAAGAGAAGCTGCTGTTGGTCACAGTTCATCAAATCTCTGAGTTCCAGTGGTTTCTGCATCCAAGCAATCGTTGCATGGATGCCAACGACTTGTAAGCACTGGCAGGTGACAGAGAGGGGACCTTACACAAAACTCCAAGCAAAACTTTGGTGAAAACACACCTGCATTTCCAGCAAGTTGGGTGTTCTCCTCCCCTCTCCCCCAAGAGACTACAGATGCAAGTGAAGTTCATGTTGTTGTCAACATTATTAGAGAGGCTTTCAGCAAGTGCAGTCCAGACTTAACGTTTCTGTGCATGGCTTACACAAACCCAGGCCTCTTGGGCCGACGTGACCAAAATGTTTTACTTCCTCCTTCCCTCTTTGTGCAGCCAGAAAGGAAAGGGTTAGTGCTGTGTGTGATGGTGAGTGCTCTTACCCTGGATGCATTCTGGACCAGGGCGAGTTATAGCACGATCTGCCTTTTCAGAAAAGCACCATTAAACAACTTGGTTGAAATGTCAGACACATCAAGACCAATTTATCACAATGAACTGCAAATGCCAAGGATGGACAACAATGGTTTATTTATAAGGAGACAAGAGCAAAGAAGACAAGAAGGTTCCATTTACTCACTACCGCCAATGGCACATTCTTCTTTCTCTTTATAGGAGGCTGCAAAGTCTTTCAGAGAACCATAGAGCCTAACTGGCGCCCCACTGTTTGCTTCCTCTTGTGCCACTGCTGTGCTTTTCAGGCTCCGGACATCATGTATATTCAAGAAAGCCCAAGAAAACAAAATTGATTTACTTTCAGATGACCATTTGTCAGGTTCTCACCAAACAGGTACTCTAAGAGCATACACAAAATGCAATTAAGCAGCTTCTACTGGTGGGAAACCCACAAGACTTTTCATCAGCAGACTGAAAAGAAGGCCCTTTGTGGAAATACATCATCTTACAGGTCTGAACAGCTGCTCTATCTCTGCTGAAATAACTCCCCGTCCTCTCCAGACTGCCCCGTGTGCTTTTCCCAGGTTCTTCAGAAGCTCCAACCCAAAACTTTTTTTCTACAACAGAGAAAACTCAATACTAAAATGATTTCATTATTTTCTGCCATGCCAATGAACTGTTCTAACAAATATTTCCACTACTTTTATTAAGGAACTTAAAATTCCTACCTCCCTCTTTCCTCCAGCAATGGTTTAAGTTGCCAGCTTTTTCTTTTTTAAGGAATGTTTTTAAACAAGGACCTCCCCTCCTCAAACACTGCCCTTAAATCTTTTGTCAGCTGGCAGAACTGCCTCAGAGATGTACCAAGAACAAAATAAGTGTCCATACCTGCTCAAGTACAAGACTAGAATCCAGTTTGTTTCCAGACAAAACAAGCCAAACTGGTAAATGAGCAACTGTTCTGCAGAGAGGGGGGAAGCTGACAGGCAGAGATTGCTTAGGCAAATTCAAAACTCAGCGTTCTCAATCACTGAAGATTTGTGATTCAGAAAAAAATCCCAGTCACAAGTTTGCATATACAGTTCTTTATATATATGTGTGTGTGTATATGAATGCATATCCCAGTCTACACTCACTACTGACTTACAACTCAAAGTTTGCCACTGAAGTATTTAAGGTGCATAAGAAACAGTTTAAAATCCATCTTCTGACTTAAACTATTGTCACAGCTGAAGGTGTGTCTGACTGGAACTTTCCTTCCCTTGCCCCTTCTCCCAGCTGTGGGTGGGTGTGAGGAACACTGGCCTCTACCCCATTCACCACCAGCTCACTCTGCAGCTCAGGACAGGTCACTGTTGTTTCAGTTTACTTTACTCAACCCTTCAAGACACATCAGATTTTGGGTGTGATTCTGTAAGGTGTGTTATATCACATTTGTTACAGTTGATCTCCCTGATGCCTCCCTTGTGACATGTTAGGATCAGGAGTGTTTGTGTGGGGACAGCAACATCCCTGGTGGGTGATGCCCATGTCCTGGGAGTGAGTTTGGCCCTGGTGCACAGAGCACTGTGAGCACACAGGGACTCCCCTGAGCCCTCAGCTCTTGCTGGGTGCTTGAGTTTGGATCTGTGCATCAGCAATACCCAGAGACAGAACACACTATGGGGAATGCTCATCAAAGAATTGCTCCCACTAAGGTTAGGAGCTGCACTGAACTCCCCTCCTGTCATGTAAAGAAACACAGTACAAGCATCAGCCTGTTGGGATAGCAAGACTTACATGAACTTGTAACTTCTACAGAAGCCAGTGCAACTCATCCAGCAGCATTACTTGGGCTGCTCACCATATCTGTATTACACACACACTTAAGATCTCTGAGAAAATACAGGCAACTCTACAATTTCAGCTGAAAGCAGCCCAGGCCAAAACAAATGTCATGATTAGTGGCTTAAGTGAATTAAGATTACAGCAGTGAGACTTGGAATGAGCCCAACCCCACCACCAATGACGCCTTTGTTGACAGAAGCAGCCTCCCCATCCATCTGCTCCCACAGGAAACTGCTCTGGTCAGACTGGGGCACACTGACAACACCAATTCCCAGGGCCTGGGAGCTTGAACTGATGCTACCTGACTACATTTGTGAGTGTGTGAGTACAGGCTGATGTGCCATAACCTTTGAGGCAGCATACAAAGGCACAGACAACAGCGAAAAATCTATTCTTCCTCCACAAAAGGATCATTACCTTATGGACACTGCCTTGAAACTTTCAACATAAATTAAGCAACTCAAAAGACAGATTAGGAAAGGTGACTAAGGAACCACACTGTAAAATGTCAGGAACAGTATTAACAACTGATACACCTGATAAACAGTTGG
>JANPWX010000421.1:2234798-2247846 GCA_024734555.1 Trochalopteron elliotii
ATATGTCTTACTCATCTACTTCAAAAGTCAAAACTACCATCAAACTTGGCTACAAAAAGCATTTCCTTCCCTCAGTCTGACTGGCAGGACTTCAGCTGATTTTGTATTCCTGTAAACACAGCAAATGCTCTTTTGCTGTGATCATCTGAGCACATCTCACCTAATTCATCTCAGAACTTCTCCAGATACTGTTCTGATGGCACTTCTGTTCTCTACCTGATGTGCCCAACAGGCCCTGCTGCTGAGAAATAAAGTCCTTAAATTCAAGTCAGTTGGTTTGTTTTGGGTAAATCCAAATCTAGGTCAATGGCCCTTGGTAAACAGGAGGTCAAACTGGATGATTACATGATTCTTCTTGGTCTCAAACTGCAGGAAAATTGTGATACTTTCAGTAGGAATCAGAAAGCTTTTTAATTGCCTTTGAAATGGTCCTCATGGTCATACATCTGAAATTTCGGAACTTACAAAGATCAGAAGTTTAACAGCAGTGAGGATATAAAGCTGCTGATCATCATTAAATATCACTTTTTTAACCATCTAGTGCTTGTAAAACAACAGTGGTTTTTTACCTGGTGTCTGTAGAATACACTGTGACATTCTCTCACTGTCAGCTCTGGTTGTGCACAGAGAAATCAGTTTCTAAGAGATCATGACAGGTGATTAGACATGAGAGAGATGCACATGATACAGTGAGGGCTTTCTGCTCCTGAACAAACCACATTTCCTTACCTCCCATTGCATACACGAGAATTCATTGCAGAAGTTCATTCCCTAAAGCAGCTTTTATGCCCAAGCACCTTGAGACAAAAGCTGCCTTTCCAGGGGAAACAACAGTTCCCCAGATATTGTCAGCAATCCCTCAAGGCCAGTCCTTGGCTTGCCTTGGCCTTTCTGCTGCACCCAGCCCTCTCAGTATGATCAGCAGTGCCCTGCTGGCTCTGATGGGAAATGCCTCGAGGCACTGCTTTGGTCAGGGAGGCACAAACCCTTTAATAAACCTGAATGAGACATAGGATAACCCTGGGATTCCAGCTCCATTCCTTGCTACCATTTTCTGCAGATTCTGGACAACACCAACATACACAATAACCACATGAGCACACCACACTTGTGGTGTCACCTGCTACAGAGCTGAGCTCAACTCCACAGGGCAAGGCAGAGATGTGAACAGCAGCATAAGCCTGGTGCAGCCCAGCTCCAGCTGAGTAAAGCATCACTGCCCAGTGTGCAGCCATGGGAGAGCCCAGGAGCCACGTGCCACCTCAGAATGCCAGTTTCTCATCTTTCCTGACACCACAGCCATATGGTCACAAGAAACATTTACTCAGATTAATCCAGAGCAGAAATGAATACAGCCCTGTAGTGACAGCCCTGCTCAATGACAGTGAAGAAAGCCCTCATTGTTTAGAGGAACAAAAAGGGGATTTTGATAAACTCAAGTCAGAGGCCATCTGCCAACTTTTCCCCCTATTTCTACCAACTTTGGCCCTTTGCATGTCTGCTTGATGGAAGAGGAAAACCCATAATTGACCCTGGACTTAAAATGGAGAGCTGTTTAAAACCCTAACATGGTCCCACCTGGTGAAACCACCAGACCCTCTTGCCTTTCTCTCTACTCCTCCTCTAAACCAGAGCAGAACTTGCCTTCAAGAGGAGCTGTGTCTCTGAGACATTATTCTGGCTACTGAAAACCTGAGTTTCCACATCAAATTTCTTCAGATCACTTTGTACTACTTAAAATTTCATTTTCTCTTCACTGGTGATTTTCTCTCATCTCAAGGACCAGCTGGTCATGCCCTTAGCTTGGCACAGAGGCAGGAAGATACTAATAAAAACCACAGGGAAAATCCTAGACATCAAAGTAAGAAACCAGAGCAGCTGAAGAAGAACCTGTTCCTGGCAGAAGTAAAGCAGTGATGTGCACTGCTGATCTCAGTTTCATATTAAACTGACAGTTGACTTTGGTAGCTAGCAAACACCCAGGCCTGCCAGCAAAACCCAGGACTCAAAATTTTCTTTAGAGATAGTTTTCTAATAGAAAAGCTATTAAATATTCCCTTTTGTGAGAGGCATTTTTCATGCTCAATCAAAAGCTAAGCTTAAAAAAAAATCCAACAATGACATGACTTTGTTTAAGAAGGTCAGAAAAAATACTCTGCTTTTTTCTATCCTGAACAGAACATCTTCTTTAAATTCTATTGTCTCTAGAGCTTGTTTGAAAGAGAGTGATGTACAACATTGTCCTGTCAAACCTCCCATCCCACCACTGTCTACATCAATAATTACCCTGTCAATCTATGCACACATTGCCAGTTGCATTGCAGTTCAGCCTTCCCTTCCCTTCTGTATTAACAGTAATGGGGGAGGTCAGGGGAGACAAGAGAAAAAGAACAAAAAAAGGGGAATAAAATGAAAAAATCATTTTGCCTTTCCTACAGCCCAGAAATCAAGTGGAACTCCAATCTTTGACATGGTTGAGAGCAGAGCTCCGTTTCTCAACACCAATCCTCTATCTCTGCTTTTTTCCAGGGATGCCTACTGTGGAAAACTTAAGTCTGGCTACAAACAACCCTTAAAAATCTGTCATGAGCCACTGTGTCCCCCCTCGATTAGTGATGCGTGATGCTTTTAAGGCAGCTCTGATTCAGGCAAGCCTTAGGAGAATAAAACACCCGAGGGTAATAGCTGACCCAGCACACTCTGGTAGCAAAGGAGCTGGGAATCAGCAGAGTTCAAACACAGACATGCTCCGGGAAGAAAGGGGAGAGTCAAGGAAGGAATGAGAGTCGGGAGGTTACATGGCACAAGCTGGGCTTGAATGGAAGTCAGCTAATTAACCCGAGAAATGCAGCTTCTGAAAGGAAAACCTGTTCCCTGCCCGAGATGGGTGATTCCAGAGCCTTGTGGGCAAACACATCTTCCAACAACTGAAACTTTCTCACGCAGCCACAGAGGTGACAAATGATGTGCTGAGCTGCTGAACAGAGCCCTGGGATGTGGCAGAGGTGGGGACAGCCTCAGCCTCCCCCCAGGATGGGGCTCATTACAAGTCCTTTGTCACCTACTCAGGTGCCAGCCGTGTGCCCAATTCCCATGACCTGGGCATCCCGCGGGCACACCAGAGCCCACCCTTGACACAAAGCCCATCCCTCTTGGTCTGAGCTGGCAGAGACATGGAAAGAGCTGATCTCCACAGAAACACAGGTAATAATCATATTCTCCTGATCTGTACTGACCTAATAACACTTGCTGCTTTATTCCCAGCCTTTGGGTCTAAATACATTGCAGCTTTAACAACATCAACTTTCTTCACTAAAGATTCAGTGACAAAATACTCCAGATTGCAGCACACAAGAAATCAATCATCCCTCCCCGTATGGATTTGTAACGCAGCAGTTTGAAAGCATCTTGGAACCATTTCTGCACAGATACTTTTAGAAAAGGGATAAATTTACTTTTTATTGAATCAAATGTTATTTGACTGGCTTTAGTTTACAGATAAAAGTGACAGAGTTTTCTAGGCTTTCTTCAAATTGTTGGCACTGTGACCCTGAGCTGTTTAAAAAATTAGTTTCTAAAAATAATTCATTCTCTCTACTGGCAGTATCTCACTTAGTCCAAGCCTAGCAGACATTATCACCTTGGTCACTTGTCAAATTCTTGTACAAGCACCTAAGCACAGCACCAGGACAGATTTTTCTATTTTTCTTCCTATATATTAATTTCTAGAATGCCCCAAAATATGCATCCCAGATTGCTCCATTTCTATTACAACAAATCCAGAAGCAAATTCCAGATGGCAGCGTATTTCATACATATTCTGGCATATTTAGGCACTTGACTTCTCCACTTCTTTGGAAGCAAATTAATGCTGAACTCAAAATTAGGTTTTAAAGCATAGTTTAAAAAAAAAATTTACCTGACTTCATCACGCAATTAGCAAAAACCAATTACTAGATGCCAGCCTGAATTTGAAGACAGAAAAATTATTGTATTTTGTAAATACTGAAAATAATGACAAAAATCCCTTAAGTTGGAGCAATTCACAGGCCCAGTGCACACACTGGATTTGAGAGTACTGAGCAGGTGGAAGCAAACATGCAGAATGATACTGGATGAACCCAGTGGACAGCTACCCTGGTAAGAGGCGTTCTGTGGGAACAAAAGAGAGCAAAAAACCTGGAATGATCCTCACAGTGTCCATACACTGTGCTCATTTAGCAACCAAGAAATATGTGGAGCCAGCTTCCACCTCCAGTTCTTTCCAACAAGGCAGCAAGAGAGTACTTAGCCTATAAATTGAGATATAAAATATTATATATATAAAACTAGTATATAACAGAGATGTAAACTGTATTATATAAATTTTATTGGCAGTAAAATTTATATAATCAGGAAATTTATAAAAATTTATATACCAGGAGCTGGCAGTTCCTGTCTCTCGCTCTTCCTTATCACTTAGGCAGTAACTAGGAAATTGTCAGATATTCCAGTACCATCCTGAAGATAAGCATAGTTTGCTATCTGATGAACTCCTAATGAATATACTGTTAATTGCATAACCTTCCTTCAGCACAGGAACTTTTCTGTTCATCAAGGGCATGGATAAAACAGCTTCTTTGCTTTGGAGCATCCTTGTAATTAATAATATATTCTTCACACTTCTAAATATAACCCATAATGAGATGCTTTAAAGGATCCAAGCTGCACCTTTCACCAAATGCTTTTGATCAGAAGGGAAGGAGCAGAGCTCGTTCAGACAACAGAGGCTGCTGGAACAGCGACTGTCACTTCCCAATCCTGAAAGGCTGCAAAGGCTTCAAACGGGGCTCAGCAGCAAAACATGCCAAAACAGCTTCCTCCACCTGAAACACAGTGCCTCATTATCTCTGGGCATGTTCTGTGCACATCAGAGATGAAAAGAAGTATATATAATAGATATAGGTAGTATATATAATATAGTCTACATGGATATATATTGGGTAGCTTCTACTCATTAACATTCTACTTATTAACTCCATGAAAACTCTGCCATCAATCACAAATCAGGTGATGAGCTACTACAATGAGCAAAATCTCCCCAATTATATTTGCTATCAATGTGACCTGGCACCTCTCAAAGATTTCTCCTGGTTTCCATGTGTTCAGAAAAACACATTTCCAAGGACCACAGAACAGAAAAAAAGGTTTCTTGATACCTATGCCTTTCTCTGGCTGGAGACATTTTCCAGAACTTCCTTATGCTGAGGGTGGCAAAGCACTGGAACAGCTGCCCAGGGAGGTTGTGGAGTCTCCCTCTCTGGAAACATTCCCAACCCACCTGGACATGTTCCTGTGTCACCTGCTCCAGGTGACCCTCTCTCAGCAGGGGCATTGGACTGGATGATCTCCAGCCCTGACAAATCTGTGATTCTGTGACCTTCAAATAATGATCCATGGTTGGGGAGAAGGAAGGAGAGAACCACTCTCCTTCGGTCCTCCCCCACCTGTGGAGTTCCCTTAACTGAGCAACACAATTTTTGCCCTGAAAATTCCTTCCCAGTGATTTGGATGGAGTATTCCATGATTCTGAGGTGGAGTTTCTCCCAGTGTCAGAGCTTGCTGTGCCTTGTAGCAGATGGGCCAAATACCTTCACCTACAAACTGTGAGCATCACTGCTGTCTGTGCAGCAGCTGGGAGAACTCCCCATGTCTAAAAGCCTCAGGACTCTTAAATGCTTGCACAGCAAAGGCTGACTCTCCACATCAACACCTCGTTTAAACAGCAGCATATCTTTAAGCCAGGTACCTATTTTGACTTAAAGACTCCAGTCAGTCAGGATTTCTGTACAAGTGAGTCCACTTTATTTGCCACTACTGTTAAGAGCTGTATCTTATCTGTGTTTCTCTTATCTGGTTTCCTGGATCAGGCTGATTCTTGCTAAGCTAAAGGAACAACTGTGTGATGCAACCAAATACAGGTGTAAATTGATAAAGGCAACTCTCAACCCTCTCTTCAATTAATCTAATACCAAATACCCTTCTAATAAGGTTTATTTTTCAACTCCAATCATGTGAGCCTTGTAAGGTTGTTCACAGCCCCTTGTCTAATAACCTTTCCACTTTATAGCACCTGCCCATGTCTTTTACCACCTCTCACCATCTGCTCTTCAACTTGCTCAGCATGACCTCATAATTACGTTGTAAAATACATTTTCCTAACCTTTATGTTTAAGTCAAATCACATATCACAAAATACATGCAGCAGCTTATTAACATTCACAGCATCTTATTAACAAGGTCATGATTCAATCAAGAACCACTGAGAAGTGACACAACTCTTGTTTTCCCTAACACGGTGACACCGGTTTTTTTCTTTTTAAATCTTGATGTATTATGTTCCATTATCAGGCTCTCTGTGGTTTTGTCCAAAACTAACAATAGTTAACAATAGTTCAGCACACACAGCTTTGGAGCTGAATTGTTATTGTTGTAGCAGTCAGGAACTCCAAGTTTGGGCTGCAGACCTTCTACAGCAGTTTCTGTACTGTGCTCTGTTTAACCTTTTAAACCACCCTGAAAATACAGCTTTTTACTAACTTACTGAAACTTCCACCAGTGTTCCAACATCTGCAAAAAACAGTGATGCAAGTTCTAAAAAATAGTACAGATCAGAAAACTGAAACTGACTGGCTGTGTCCCTCAGTGAGAGTTTGTCAGTGCTTCTGCTTTAAAAGCCAAATAGTTAATAGCTGCTGTTGAGCAGCAGGCATGTCACTAAACAGGCAAATGCAAATTCTTCCTCTTCCTTCTGAACAGAAATTAGAAATACTTTCAGTATTTACTCAGTTTCTGTCACTGTAGCCTATACTTCCACTCTCATTGACCAGTATCACAGTATATGGATTTTCATACAGCTAAAGAATTCCTTACAATCCTTCCTATACCTGGCCACAAAATTCTCATGCTTGCTTCTGGCTTTCCTTACTCAATGAATCAATTGCCCAACTGCCCCCTGTACCTAGACTGTAATAATTTCAACTCTCAATATTATGGATTCTTACACTAATTTCCTACAGAAACAAAGTTTCTATATAAAATTAATGCCTCCCCCCAATAACCTCATAACCAAATGTGGTGGCCAAACTGAATAAAATAACAAAAAGGCATAATATCTTGAGGGGAATTTTTATAGCTTCAGTGAAAATACATGGCAGGGCAGAATGCTCTGCTGAAGAAAAGGCTGCATCAAAAGCCCAGCCTGCACTGGATGACAATCCATGCATGAAGAAACTGAGGAAACTTTTAATTGGAATTCTTACTCTCTTATGCACCAAAGAGTCAATCAAGCCCATGACATGAATGAACAGGACTCAGGGATGGAAGAGAAATCAAATTCACAGCTTCTGGTGCTCCTGAAGTATTTTGCTAACTCAGTGATTGAACTTACTTTGCAGGAATCCCACTCACAGAGCAAGCAGGAGAAAAGCTCACAGAAATACAGCATAATGTGGTTCTTAAGGGCTGGTACATGATTTTTTAATGCTTTCAGCAGGAAGACTTTCTTTGCAACCTACCATAACTAAAAGAAGCAGAATAGATCTCTGAGACCAAGTTCTGTTACCTGCATAGTAGGTAAGATGACACTTAATCTAGATAAAGTAATTTTTATGACATTCAGGTTGAAAGTACACCTCATTTCCTATGGAGGTCAGCTATAATTTCCTACACAGCCACTTAAGGCTTGAGGGACTCTGATGTCAGAACTTTAAATAACTGCACTCAGAGTGCCCAACCTTTCCAGAACCTTCTCTGACAATGAGACAGAGCTGTCTTTATGTAGGTCTTTCCCACCTGGCAAGTGCAGGAGTGAAGACACACGGAGCTCAAGGGGAAAGGGTCTGGCAGATTGAAGAGCTTTGCCTTAAGACCCAAAGCACTGGCCCAGCCCTGCCTGCCAACATCAGGGACATGGCAGGGCTGGCAAGCACAGGCACTTCCACTGAAGGCACAAAGGGCAGCTGTGAGGCAGCTCCTCTGCTCTCTGGGCATCTCTGCCATCTTCCCCAAAGAAAACAGATGCCAGGCTGCTAATCTGCTTTAGGAGAGGGAAAGAACAGCCTGGCAGAGATTTTGATCCGTGTCACAATTACAGTTTAGTCCTAGAGCAACACACATTTCTCATGATCCCCAGCTGGAATTAATACAAAGACTGAGCTGAACCAATATAACCTTCAGAATGTGAAGAAAATATTCTCTTGCATCACCCCTAAAAAGCAACTGAAGCATGAAAAATGTCTGGATACCTAAAGAGTGCTTCATTCTGTTAGGTTAAAAAAATTAAAACCAACAAAAACCACAATCCAAAACAAGAGTAGCCACATTAAATCAGCAAAATAAAATATTCCTTTCCTCATGTTTGAAAAAACCCTGATATCCTGAGTGACTATGCCTGGAGAAATGTGCTCATAACAATGTTCCAATGTATTATTTGATTACATTTTCAATACAGGTCACACTATGGGGCCACACAAAATATTAAACCAGCCTACAAGTCACCCCAGCATCCAGATTCCAGCATGTAGCCATGGTTATACAGAACCCAGGTGTACATGGTTATCCATGACCCAGGTTATACAGAAAAGCAAACACAGATTCTTGTGAGCCTGTTACAGAAGAGGATGTGCTGCTCTTGTTGATTTTCTATCAACAGAACAACACGACTTGGGCAGCCCAGGCTCTCTGCTGTATAGGTCCAGTTCTTAACTTGGTTTTAGCTGACAACCACTGCACTCTACACAATGTGCTCGAGCTCCACGTGCAGTAATAGTGTTTTTAAAGACAAATATCTACATGCATTGTTGTTGTGTGCACTGGTTTGTGTCAGCCTTGGCTGCCTTAACCATGCACTGAACCATCACTCTCGAGGCTACTGCTCCTCCTTCCCCTCCCAAACCTCATCCAGCCAGTTTTGATCTCTCAGGATCTCTAGAGTTTGGGAAAGTGCTGAAGTAATTACAGTACAGAGGAAGTCAGTCAGCACATGTGTGGGTTTGAACTATGAACATTTTTCATTTGGCTCAGGAGGAGAGAAAATGTGTCTTGAAAGCCAGAAACATCAGCCCTTGTTCTCAAAATATTTGATGAGCAGATAGGGACACATTCACTCCTTCTGGAACATAAGTTACATGACAGCTTCCAGTGGCAGCTGCTCTACACTCTGGAAAAAAACACTGCTTTTTCCAAACCAAAACCATAGGAGATGAATGAAAAAAATCCAAGTGAAGGAGAAGAATATGCAAAATTGTTGTTAGGCTATGTAGAGTTGAGAAGTGTCCCCACAGTTCTGAAGTTCCTCTCTGATTTTGCATAGTCACTGAATACACTTTTGCAGGAACCAGAATCCCAGACATGTTTTTCTTTTAATTCTTTTACACAATTTTAGAGATTTCTTCCTCATTTATTATGTATAACAGGGATTACATTTTATTTAGTTTCAATTGGCCTTTTCTAAACATCATTCTATAGCTTCCAGCTACTTCCTTTTGAAATGCTTTCACATTGGTCGTCTCCCTGGTATTTAGAACTCACCATGACTAACTCCTCATAGTTTCTTAAATATATGCAAAAAGAAAAGGACTTTCATTTATGTTACTAAATGCAGTCACATCACAGACTGTCTCCTAAAATCAACCTTTAAAAACAATAATAAATATTTCATACCATATGCTGAGAATATCATGGGCTCCAATCTCATAAAGAAAACAGAAACACATGGAAATTCCTTGCTCAGTACTCTGTGGAAAGAAACTGTAAAGCAGAACTCAGAGGGGTGGATAAGAGTTGTTATGTAAAAGCACAATGCAAAGGCCACTATTAAATAAACAGAAATCTTGTGCATTAGGACTCAAACTGTGCTCAGAATTCAGGCCACCCCCAATCTGAGGCCACCAGCAGTTTAGATCTGTTACTTCTTCTGGTTTGCATTTAAGTATCATTTCAAAGGACAAACCTGCATTTCAAGTAACACAATGTATAATGTTTGCACCTGCACAGTGTAACAATGAAAGGAAGGAAAAAGACAAACAATGAAAATTCTCAATTTTCTCCATTATCCTGGTACACACTTCTGCCTAAATACTTCTCTCTAAACCTTCTCAGTCAAGATTTCGACCTCACAAAACACAACAAGGAATAGCTCAAGACACACTAAGCAGTGGAGCATGACTGGTACTGAGACAACATCATTCTGCAATGATGGGCTGACTTCTCAACAACCCAAAAATCCACGCTCCCAGCCCAACAGCAGCTGGAAGTAACATTTGAAGTGACCTTTAAATTTCAGGACAATAAAATCCAGCTACAGCAGGCAGTAGAACAGCAAGAGGCAAAATCTGAGGGCACATATAGGAGAGATGATCTGTGCCTAAAGGCTACACTGAATTAAAAACTCCCACTTTTTTTTTTTTTTTTTTTTTTTAAACATTCACACGGATGGTTTTGAAGAAGGTGCTTAAGCTCAGTTTTTTGTCAGAGCCTGTGCACCTCACTGCCTTCATTGAGCTACTGATGCATGTACACATTAGCAAAGCACAGGCATGGACAGATGCCCCTTTCCAACTATCACTACAAAAGAGTCTGCAAAAGGAATTGCTTCCTAGAATCCAATAATTTAGAGCATTTACCTTAGAAGCTGCTGCCTACACTGAAGCATCCCAAAGGGTAAATTTAAACACTGACAATCTCTTTCAGAAGTCTCAGTCTGGATCCTATAGCTATTTCCTGGTATACTTGTGAACACCTAGGCTTTACTCCTTACCTACTTCTTGGAGAACAATGATTAAAGAAAGTATCTTACTAAAGAGTTGTGGATGAAAAATTTAAGTAAGGGATTGTGGAGCAGGAGCAGTCAACTCAAAATGTCCCATCTACCCAATTTTTACTCAGTTAACAAAAACACCTGGCAAGAAATTAGGCCAACAAGAGTACCACAGTTAAAAGCTTTTAACCCAATGGAAAAATCCAATCACAATTTATAGCTCAATTATTAGCTGGTGTCTATCAAAGAGGAATATAATCAGGCATACTCCAATCACCCAGTTATGACAACACAGCAGCAGCCTTGACAAGATGACATCACTTCTTTTGCAGATGATGATGCTTTTAACCACTTCAGTCACCCACAGCCCCACCACAAGGCAGCAGAGCCAAAACAAATCCAGGGTTCTCAACTGCCAGACTTGCAGCTCCAGGACTTTATGGCAAGACGTCCTGCAAGTCCCCTGAGAACCCACACACCAATATCTTCATTTCCTCCCGCTGCCTCAGCACAGAGGGCAGAACCAGGGGTCCTCCACCACACTCCTGCTTCTCTCACCCTTCCCCTCATCCTCCTACCTGCAGGGCTGCTCACTGCCCCACGTGCTGCTCACCCTGCCCTTGGCACAGGGCATCCTCCTGTATTTCCTGCTCACACTCATCCTCTTCACACCCACCTTCGGAGGCTGCTTTTACCAAATGTACAGAAACTATGTCAACACAAATATCTCTGGATAACTCTCAAACCACACCTGGTGTCAGATGAGGGACCCCTCTGACCTCACTGAAATCTCTGTTCCACTCCTCCTGCTACTCCTCAGTTTCATCACTTGAGTCTGTTCTGATACCAAATCCCTCTGCCAGCCCCCTGGAACCTCAGCACAGCCACGAGCTCTGTGCCAGAAGGCAGCTGCACAGCCTGGGCAGAACCCCACTGGCTTCAGCAATGCCCTGCTGCAAACTCAATTGCTTAATTGCACTGCAAACAAAATTACTTAATTACAAAGGAAACTGGGACTGCTATTACAGGACCCGTGTTGGATCTGCTTTTCTGAAGCACGTCCTGGTGCTGGTATCACAAATCATGATTTGAGTTGGTGGTTTAAGTGCTTGGTGGTTATCAGACAGAAGAACAATTTATAATGGGCTTGTAGTAGAGTAGTTATGTGCAAAAAGGAACTTAAAAATGTGATTTTAAGGTTGACAATGTTTCTTTAATCCCTTAAGAGCTGTTTAGTTCACTGTCTGGCTTGAATATAATGAATCAGGAACCATTTCTCCAGGTTTCACATCAGATAACAGGTAATTATGGAAACAGAATAGAACTTTATTTATGAGAAAAAAACATAGATTGTTCTATTGTGATCTTCTACAGCACTGCTGTTTCTTAGAAGTAAACATATTGTGGAAGCTGGAAAGAAACCATTGATTAAAATAATCAAAAGCTCTATTAGAAGCTTGGACACGCTTTTCCTTTGTAAAAACCAAAACATTGTATCTGACTACAGATACAATAGTTGAAGTACTTGAATTACCTCTTCCAAAGCCCCTTTTAATTTTTCCTCACAGATTCATTTAATTAAATCTACTATTACAGGGTGGGTTTTTATCATTTTACATACACTATACAAAACATTTTCATTTTACATACACTACACAAAAGCTTGGTGTACTCTGGGAAATCTAAGAGATTAGAAAGTTTTACCAATAGCTTTTTATCTTAATTCCTTCCCAGTCATTTTCAGCTGAAGCAACCTGCTTAAGATGCTGTTTCCAAGCATGCCAGCAATCAAATATTTTAAAAAACTGAACAGTAGAAGTTACAACAAGATCAGGTGCTTATCAGGTACCTGATAAGCAGAAAAACTTTTCAGTTCCTCCTCTGCCAAGCTGGAATATCACTAAAACAAGGTCAGAGGTGTCAGAGTCATAGGGAAGAGTCCAGAATTGGAATTACCAGCCATGCCAGGCTATTACTGGAACAGGCAGCACCTTTTCCCCAGTGCTGTCAGCACAGTGGGTGCTCTGCTGTCGAGGCCAGCCCAGGACAGGCACATCAGCACCAACAAACACTTCAGGGGACATCAGGCCCAGCCAAGGCAGCTCCACTTCTGCTGATGCTCAAGCACAAATGAGAGCAGGGAGTTCCTGTGGCTCCCTCCCTGCCATTCCGTGGCTGATCAAGGAGCAAGGCTGTCTCTGGCACTGGGAAGGGGGAAGGCTCCCAGGGCACTGGGAAGGGGGAAGGCTC
>JANPWX010000421.1:2247853-2359676 GCA_024734555.1 Trochalopteron elliotii
ACCACAAAGGAAAAGCAAGTGCAGTGTCCCAGCCCACTGCAGCAGCTGCAGGGAGCCCATCCCACCCCTTCCTGGCAGCACCTGCATGGCCACAGTGAGGACATTGCTGCACCAAGGTCCAGGCTCACACCAAGGGGAGATGCTGTTTTTTCCATGCTAAAGTGACAACTCTTCTGAGGTTTTAAAGGTATTGAGAAGTGAAATGCTGCTCAAAGGAACTAAGAGGACATGAAGAACTCAAGGAGAAAAAATAAAAAAGGATTCAGTAGACAAGCATAGATTTAATTAATTCTAGTATGTCCTCACCCTTTTATGTGCAAAAGAAAGTAAGTCTGAAAAGGCTCTGGTGCTATTAAATAATTGTGTTTCTTATCTCAGAGTGAACATTTCATCTTTTATATACATACAAAGAACCCCCCACCTGTTTTCTCTTTTAGAGGATGGAACAGGCAGCTTAGATGGCAATTTAAATTGAATGTGTTCGGGCTGTTGCACAAGAACACTGATGTGTGGACCCGTGGCTGGGAAGAAAAGACTTTCCCTTACCACCAACACCTTGACTTCATTACAAATATCCCTGCTGGTTCTCACAACTCAGCTCCAAGTTTGACACTTGCAACTTGTCTAAAGGCTGGAATTGTGAAGTAGCAATGCAAATTCCAGTGGAATTCAGTATGTTAATGGTTGTTTCTCAGTCATACTCCACATGGGGCAGATACATCTGGTGAAATACTTGAATGACCAGTTGTGCTTTTCTCTGTGTGTCTATGTGCATTTCTCAATACACATGTATGATTTTACACACATAAATGCACAGGCAGTGGCTAGAAATGAAATATTGTCAAGCACGTTACACATGTTAATCCCTGTACAGGAAAAAAAGAGAAGTGTGGTTATGTTTGCAAGCTCTGCCAAAACAGAGAATCACAGTCTCATACAACCTAGAGAGCTCCAGTGACAAGGTAAGATGATGAGCACAGGCCAGAAAAAGGGTGCAAGAAGTGGCATGAGCCCAATGTGTGCTGTAACAAAGCTACTCAGTTCTCTGCATTTTAGTGCAAAGGATTCCTAATGTATTGTAGCAGGTTAAAATACAAGACAAAAAGGGTGAGCTGAAATGTGTCACTTCAAATATAGTCATGAACACAGTGTCCCTAGAAAGGAGGCTGGAGCTACTGCTAAAGCCAAGCCTTGATTAAGGCTCTCAGTGCATCCCACAGAGGCACAGGGAGGATTCACACCACTCTCACACGTGCAGGCAGTGCTGGCTGTGACCCTCACCCCAGAGCACAATCTCTCTGAAAGCACTGCAGGCATTAAAAATCTCCACTGCAAGGCTTAAATTACAGAAATTACCCACCAAAGCATGCAGAGACTGCATATTAAACCAGTCTTAATCATGATCCTAATCCTAAAGGAAGCAGGATGGAGTGTCATGAGACCCTTATTAACACTGCAAAAGATTTCAGTGGGAGTGAATGAAAACAGGATCCTACAACTGCAGGAAAGGAGAAAGAGGAAAAATACCCATCAAAGAAAAGGTGGTAGAACAAGGAAACCCAGCCTCAACATACAATTCATTCTGATACTAAAATATAGAAGTTATTTTAATGTCAGTAATGTTAAGATAAAGCCATTTGATATTCACTTAATTTCCTCACACCATAATTCACCCATTTAAAAAAGGAGAAAAGGTTTTCTGTCTGTGCTCTTGCACTGCAGTACTACTTCATTCAGTTAAAACATTTCAATTTGCAAATTATGTTTTGCCTTTGATTCCCAGAAATTGCCTTTTCACATCAGCCATAATAGTTAAAAAACTGTGATTCCTGCATCCTTCTCTCAATAAACAAACAAAAGGATAAATATCAAAATCAGGTAATCTGAATTTCAGAAAGCAAGTAGCAAGAGAATGGAAAAAACAAAAGCAGTAGGCAATGAAAAGTTACTTGAGATTTCTAAAAATGTTTTATGTTTTTAGCAGTTCAATTTATTAGCCTGTTAAATAATTACACATACAAGAGCTTCACACACTCAACTTTCATTTTCCTGCTATTCTCTCCTATTGAAATAACTGCAAGATTAACTGTAGCCATAAAAAGGCAGCATCCAACTCTTTTATTACCCCTCCTGTCAATAAACTGCATGAAGGCATTAGACCAATAGGGAAAATGTTTAAATGCTGGTGTTTAAACTTTACAGCTGTCAACAAGAAGCAAAAGCTCAGAATCGATCTGGGGGATGGAAACACTGCAAATGTCCAAGCAGGCAATGTTACATGAAAAAGTGACTCCCTCACAAGATAACACTGCTCCAGAACAGAACAACACAAACATCAGACCAGACCCAGTAGGTTTTGTCAGTTGGTTTTCCTACAGAACTAGGTCAGCCCTCTGCAAAGGTCACTGTTGAGACTTAAGCTCTAAACACATTCCCATAAAGGAAAAACACATTTTTTGGAGGTATTACTTAAAACTTTTCAGCACTGGTAGAATTGCAGCACAATCATTACAAATCCTGAATTCATTTACATCTTTAGCTAAGTAAAATGCTGAGATCACCAAAGCCATGTAATCATCATCAAAAAGGAGATGTAATTCACTGCCCACGAGCCACAGACAAAGTTATCCCACTACTGGGGATAAACTGCTGGCTTTGAGTTTGCTGGATTGCCTTTGATGTAAAAAGAAGAATTTCACACTTCAAGAAAAGGAACAGGATGCCAGAAAAACTGGATTTGAATCCTTACTGTCAAAAACTTCTCATGTTAGTCCCTGAGGATCCTTTGGGACACTGAGGTTGGCTTAGGGTTGCTCAGTCAGGACACACCTGGAGGCAGCTCCAGGCAGGTGCAGTGTTTGTGGATCCAGAGGGAAGCAGTGGGCAGAGATGGGATGGTTCAAGCAGGGGCAAGGGTCCATTTGGGAGAATTTGAAGAATCACATACACTTAGAATGAAAGTGACTGTAAGCCACCAGGTCCAGGAAACTACAGGTCTGCTGACAGAACTCAAAAAGTCTTGTCCATCTCTACTGTTAACCACTGCCATGGAAAAGGAGTTCTCAGGAGTCTGGACCCCTCTGCAAAGTAGACCTGGAAGCTAAGTGCTTAAAACCTGAGATGTGGATTAATGTTCAAGTTATATTCTGGATGTGATAAAGTTTTGACAGGGGTGAATAAACAAAGCAAAACCTGTATCCTGATTACAGAATTGCATCATTGCCAATTATCTGACAAAATAATTTGAAATGAGAGGCTGCAAATAAGGAGAGGCTGGAGGACCAGCACGTGTTTGGCCGACAGAAGAGAAGGTTAAAGGAAGATATCATTGCTGCCTCCCACTCCAAAATGGGAGGAATAGTGAAGATGGAGCCAGACTGTTCTCAGAGGTGCACAGTGACAGGATGGGAGGTGACAGACACATGCTGCAACAAAGAAAAGTCTGTCAAGATAATGGGATTTTTTCCATTAATAGGGGTGGTCAAAGAAGAGGACAGAGGTCCAGTTTGAGCAAGGAATTGGACTAGATGGCTCCCAAAGGTCCAAATTATGAACCTCTGCCTCAAATTATTCCATTACTTCATGGAGAGATGATCATGGCTGTTTTCATTTTATTCTGTCTCAATAAATTTGATCACATTGACAAATCAAAGCTTTCATCACTAGCCCTACAAACCAGTCTGGGCACCTGGAAAATGAGACTGCCACTTTTGTGCCTTGTCTCTGGGAGGACCCTGTGGCTCTAGAAGTGTTTCTACATCCAGCACCTTGTCCTATATTTGCTTTACAGATGGGTCCTCAGCTGCTGCAGTTCAGCAGTGCTCCCAAAGGCCCAGCAGGGACAGTGCCAGGGGGACAGGGCTGTATTTTATGCTGGCTGCAGCCAGTTGGTGCAGCTGGAGTGTTGTTGAAATGCACACCTGTACATCTGACATTAACAACACCGTATTCAATTCCCTGAACCATCTCTAACAGATTATTCCAACAGAACAGTCCTTCATTTACATGTTCCACTGCATTTGCAGCCCCTCAGCATCTTATCACATTTATACCAACAGAGCTGCTCTTAACCTTGGGGAAAGAAGGGAGAAAAAAAACAAAAAAAAGCTTTCTTTACTGCCCCAGGTCCTAAAACTGGGTATCTGGCTGTGCCTGGCTGATCTGGCCTAGTTTTTTCTTTTCCTACTTGAATTCAATGGCCCAGTGTATGTGATGCCCTGAGAGGAACACACCACCCTTCTCCAGGAAAAATTTTCCAAGGGCAGGGGACAGTTTATTAAGTCCTTTTCCACAAAAGCACAGTAATGTCACCAAACCCACTCAGTCATGCAGGAGATCTGCATCAAAGAACAATAATAGAGATGCAATATCCTTTGGGCTGAACAGGGAGCTGGGAGAGGATTGTGCATTTGGGGGTGAACGATACCAACAACAGGATTTTACATTTGGGCAACTTAATAGGAAATGAGGGCAGAACTGACCAGCACTGTGAGAGATCAGCACACAGAGTGCTTGGAACCATGGAAAATACCCATTAAAAATGCATCTGTCAAGTTTGGATACATCTCCCTGAACCACTCATGACATGTACTTCAAAATAAGAGAGAAGTGCTTGAACTGGTGCTGTGTTTTCAAACCAACATTCAGGGTTTGATTTTATATTCTACCTCCATTTTAAAATCTGTTTCCAGAACTGCTGCTTATTAAACCTGCCCTATTAAATCATTCCCCTATTAAATGCAATATGAATTAAGGTTTCCCAGTCTCATTTTCTTCTTCTAACACGCTATACTCTAACACTCTGTACCTTTCTGTACAATAATTTCTGCTCTTAACCAGGAGAATGTCACATATCTGAGAAAAAAATAAGTGGTGAGTTTGTGCTCTCTGCATTCCTCGATCTCATTATATATACAATGTCCTAAGGCAAGAGTTTGCCAGCTTAGATTTTCACTTGCTCTGTCCCTTTAATTTGTGTTCCCATCAGTGCTGTTACTGATTTTTAGCATTTGTTTTTATTTTTCTCTTGAGATTTTTTTTTGGTTAAAATCACTGATTAAATAATCTAAATCCTTCAGAGGGAAATTTAAAATTTCCTTCTTGTATAAAAAGCAGAATGATTCAGTACCTGTGCTGGAACAGCATTAGGTGGATAACATTCATTTTGCTGGAGGTCTCTGTCAGCTCAGTCAGAGAAATGACTTCCCTTCCTCCTCTCTCAGCTCCAAGAAACTGGGTAAGGGGAAGGTGAGGAATCTTTCCATGCTCATAAGCAGAGCCTGTGTATATCAGCAGTGGCTGCACCACAGCCCCAGGGCATCACCAAGCCACACTGGGCTGCTTTAAGTGACAGTCATGAAAAACAGGGCCAGGGCTCTGGATGTGGTGGGCTCTCCAATGCAGAGTATGTGTGAGCTGCCAAAAATCTTCTGCAGGTGCCAGAGACCTGTCTTGCAGAAAAATGAAGAAATATAAGCAGTTTCTTATTTACAATGACCCATTTCAAAACATTTCAAAGCAAAAGCCTGGATAACCATCTCCTCTGAAATCAGTCCATGCTAGAAACTAATCAACCTTCAATTAGAACCAAAACCCACAACAGGGAGAAGTCCTACAGATTTCATCAGCTGAGGATCCAGTGGGACTCATGAGACACCCTTACAGCCACCACTCCCAGACACATTCAGTGCCTTGAAGAACACAGTTAAAAAAACAATAATTACATGAATGGCAGAAAAGGTGAAGACAACCACAAGTCCAGCAGAACTCAGGCCAGCTGTGATGCCATCTCACCTTTCCAACAGGACACAGGTCATGCTGCCCTGAACACCTGGGAATGGCCAATGTCCCTAGAGAGGACATTGTTAGGTACAAGGCTGAGCAACTTCAGTGACTGGGGAAAACAAAACCAAAGTGCAATTTTGATTCTGAAAAAAACCCCAACAAACAAACAAACCCACAACCAAACCAAACCCCACAAACTGTTACCTTCAACCAAGCATAAGAGATGGGGACAGGACATCTCTAACTAGCAATAGGAGAGCACAAAATGTATTTAAAAACACACCACAAAAGCATTCAGAAGATAAAAAGCCATTTAGCAAGTGGCTAGATGCTGAGAGGAACAGCCTTGTTTTCACCACATTCTAAGCTGGGTGTACTCCTAAAATGCAGCAGTCAGCACTACTAATGCTCTTAAACTCCCTGGATTGAATGGACTATGGACAATGTCCCAGTGGTGCATTAACTGAGGAATAACCCCAGATCCTGGCAGAGGTGCTGGTAATTATGTGGCCTGTCTGAAACCATTGATTTTATAAAGCAGTTTGATCTAACAGAGGTGAGAAATCTCGTATTGCCCAACCTGTCCCTTCCCTAGGGAAGCTCTGCAGGGCAGGCCCCTCCACAGGGCTGTGCTGCATTCTAAGCAGGAAAATCAGACAATCACAGGCTCTGCAGTCACCCCTTGACACAAGAAGAAAGTCCAGCCTTGATTTCATCAGGGAGAAAGAAAATGGGACTGGAGAGAAGTATCATGCAGGAATGTCCATCTATACATTTTGCCTGTCACTACATTTTCTGTCATTGCATTTCTGTCATCTTAAATAACACTTACACAGATGCAGAGCCAGGCCTTTTACAGTTATGGGCCAAATTACAAGGAAAGCCCAACACTCTTTAATAGTTTCTTTGATAGAACAGGAACAAACTTCTTCCTGTGTTGCAGGAAGATGTTCCATGGGCTATTTTTTTGAACTGAAGAATCACCAAAGAAACACAGACTTTGGTCTCTTAGAAAGTTTCAAGTAGAAGAGAAAAAAAAAGATTAAAAAAAAATAAAAAAAACCCCACAAAAATCTGAACAAATTACTTTTCTCTGAGGACAGCAGTCCCGCATGGTAACAATCTGAGGCTCAGGCCAAGTTTCTTTTGTGATACTTAAGATTTAAGGCTGATTTCCCCAGAGGATGAAATAAGCAGGGGAAAAAATGAAAGGTGGAATGGGTAGAACAGGAATGGAAGATGATTAACAGAAATCATCAGGGATCTCAGTGCTGCATGGCCTATCCCCAGCTTGTGCTGTGGCCTCTGACACAAGATTTGCAGGCAGAGATTGCAGCAAATGAAGCTGCTTAGTTATTCAGCCTCCCTCCAGACAATCAGGTAGTGGAAGTAGCATTAATGAGACAGCTTTTAACTAAGGAGGATGCAGGGTGAAAGACCAACAAATACAGTACATAAATATGTTAATGTATTTATTGAGGTAATTTTTTCTGCAGCCTGTACGCAGCTGCAAAAATGATTCAATTCATTTTATGCAAGAGAAGTGCATTCATCTCCCTTAATTAGGGAGAAAGTAGGACTGGTACTAGGATTAAAAATAAAAGTATAGTTGATTTTGAAGTCCTCTATGTACCCCAATCTGGTGAGATCTGATAAAATACTTCCTCCAATACTGCTTCTGACTCATGGGAATATTTGTGAAGTACATGACTGGAAATTCAATAGAATGGCCTGTACTAGTTTCTTGCTCTGGCAAGAACAAATCTGCAGATATAAGTAAGCACACAAATAAAAGTCTACATATTAGAATTTTCATTTCCATGTTCCTGGGATTCCTTTCAACTCAACATCAGACAACTCTTCACAGTTCTAGAACAATGGAGCACAAATGGGCCTTCTCAAAAGGACATGATAAATTGCACTACATTAAAATCAAGAATGTTCTTTTTTACTTACTGGGTTTTTAAAGGGTGTTACCTGCAGTAACATCTGTCACACTTACTCTCAGCTTTAGTTATTTTACATTCCTCATCTTTCATCTGGTGCTTTTTTCATTTGTTCTCAGAGGAAAAATAAAAAATGAAGATTGAGCAATGCAGTAACATTGCAAAGCTCCTCTGCAATAACAGAAGCGCTGTCTGCAGTGATGATAAATCCCAATATGTTACCATGCAAAACACCAAATCTCAGTTTCCAAAAGCCTGATCCCAGGTGAGTGTGACACTTCTCACACTGCTGCTGATCATGAGCCTGACAAGCAGCTCAAGATGTTTACAATTCCCTTGCAGACAGAAATCCAGACTAGACAGCACTGCCTGTGTCATAGTCTGGAAAACGGGTACATTTGAAAGTTTGTAAACCATGTGATTTGAATGACCTGAATCTTTTGTGTCTGTAATTTTTGTTCTAACACAAGCATAAATTGACAGATTATCCTACAAGTGCTGGGAATAACAGCTTCAGTTTCTCTGTGCTTTGATAATAAAACATGTCTGAGAATCACCACTTTGTGCTACTCACTGCATGCTGCTTCTGATTCATCTGACCCATCGGGACATTCTTCTTCCCCATCACATTTCCACCTGGCTGGGATGCAGTGCCCGTTGTCACAAGTGAAATCTGACTCAGCACAAGTTTTCTTTGCTGCAAGAAAAGAAGAAAGTACTTGGCATAAATACAAAACAGTGCAGAAGATCTCCATTGCACCCAAGCCCACCAAGGACGATATGGATTGCTCTGTACTATGAGGATTTATTTCACATTCAACATTGCTTCTTCATGACAGAGTCCCACATATATCATAGATGGCTGTTTCCTCTCACTGGAACTCTTATCCCTCCATTATTTGGCAGGCATTCACCCATCCATGTCTTTACCCAGCCATTCAAAAAACAGTGATGTTCATTTTAAAGACAGTTTTCTAAGGTTTTTACTATAAAAAGCTGCTGCCTTCATGGAACTGAAAGCATGCTGCATGATTTACAGACAGGCAAGATAAGCAAGTATCACCTTTCAAGTACTATAATCTAAATAATCATGTTTCTATCTATGCCATCTATTCATGGCTTGTTAGTACATCTGTCACCACAGGAGATGATCACACAGCACTCCTTCAAACCCTAACATTCATTTCATTAAATGTCAACAACTCCACGCTCTTTGCTTTGCTTCCATTAATCTAGGGCTTGAGAAAGATGCAGGACATGAACTCCAGCAATTAATTGGTCTATTCCTCTGTGCCAGTGGTGTAGCACCATGAGCTCTGCAATTCTAGTCAGCATCTTCCTTCCCACTGTGGCAGAAAGAGAAAATTCTACATCTGTTTGGTCCCTTCAAGCTGAGGCCTCAGTGTTGATGTGACACCACTTGCTCACTGCTCTGGCAGTGGTGACTTCAGTGGCTTTTCTGCTGAGTCCTGGGTGAGGGCTGGGGCTCAGTGTCACCACCTTGAAGTGAAATGCTCTCTGGCTAACTGGTATCTACCTTTGCTAGCCATCAACTGGCACAGGAAGTGCTGGCAGGGAGATTTGTCTCTTCCCCCTGCAAAGCTGCTCACAACCTAATAGGATCACAGGAAAATTCAGGTAATGAAGGACCTCAGGAGGTCACCAAGTCCAACCTCCTGCTCGAGACAGGCTCAGCTCTGAGGTCAGACCAGGCTGCTCTGTGTTTTATCCAGTCTGGTAGGAAAAAAAACCCAAAATGGAGCAGCACAATCTCCCTGGGCAACCTGTTCCATGGCTTAGCTGCCCTCACAGTGAGACCTGGGCTTGCCAAGCCTTTCTCTCTTACAAGTCATGTGCACACATATTGCTACATCAATACTTCTTCCAGCAAACATTTTCAAAGCATTAAACACAACAAATAAGCCTCTGGGGTTTGATCTTTTCTTTTCCTTTCGTGTTTTCCTACATGAGCTGCTGTCAGGAAGGGAGTCATGTTCAATATCACTCACATGGCCACACAGGAAACATGGAGTGTTTCTGTGTGAGGTGCTGGAGAGACCTTCATGGCTGAAATAAAGCATTCATTTTCTAGCACACAAAACATGCAGCTTCCCTGAGCAGGCAACCAGCAGGAAAACACTGCAAAGCACCACTAAGCAGCTGGACAATCTCTCAGGATGCACTTTTTAAAGAGAACATACATTTACTCCCCTTCTGTTGCTAAATGAACCAGATTGTGGAGAATGGGGAAAAAAAAATATACAATTTTCAATTTTCTCTTCAGCCATTCAGAAACATATTAGGGAATAATATAGGATAGAAAAACCATTTCCACACAAACCAAGAGTTTTACAAGACACTAGTCATACTAAGGATCATCCAAAGACATTGCACATCTGTTATCAGAGGGAAAAGACTTTCTCCTGAATATCTCCTGTTAGAAATCCAAAGCTTTTGAAGCTGGCTGTTACACATCACTGTTGGGGTATTTTCTAGAAGTTTTAATGAATGTGATGTATTTAATGGCCAGAAGTGCTGATACTGATAGGATACCCATGCAGAGCTGAAGTGAGAGCACTCTCCTGCTTGCTGGGAAGCTCACTGGGTAAAATGCTGCTATCTGCTCTTAGGGAAGGTTGTGGCATCTACAAATGAAACAATCACAGCTCCATCCAGAAAGGAGAGACCAGTGCAATACTGGAGACATTAGAAACCTAATTTTTAAAATGTATTTTGTTTTGTACTCACTCTCTCAATGCCCTAATATCTTGCTTTCCACAGCAAAATTGTGGAACTTATTGTTTAACTGTTTAATTGTTTAACTACTTAATTGTTTAACTTATTCTTTAGAGAACCAAATAGCAATAAAACTACCACTGTGCCTAAAGCAAACCTCTCCTTTTGCCACCAGTCTCAGAGTGTGACATATTTCTGGGACAGGGGGATGCAGGAGCGAGGGGCCAGCCCCAGGCAGGAGTGGCACAGGCACTCCCTGCACACAGCCAGCCATGCAGATGGTGGCACTGATGATGGCTTTGTCCCTTCCCTGCCACTGCTCTCCTCGTGCACCACAAACAGTTCCTTGCTAGGGCTCACAAGGGGCAGCACAGCATCACTGCCAGTCCTGGGGTGTCCCTCGGGAGAGGTTCATGTGCTCCCTCCCTGCAGCAAAATGAAGCTGGGCACAGCCACTCACCAGCAGTGGCCAAATCCAGAAGTGTCACCGTGTCCCCACGCCCTCCTGAAGGTCCAACAGTCCCCTAACAAAAACCAGCAGGATACAAAACTGTTTGGTCTTTGTTTCAATCTAAATTGTCTGTTCTCTTCAAGGAACAGGATTAAGAGAGGGGGAGTTCAAACCTTTTTATGATTCTTATATTTACTTCTGTTTTGTGGGGTTGTGTGGTTTTTTTTGTTTGTTTGGGTTTTTTTGGTTTTTTTTAATTTATATTTTAAATACTATATTTTATTTGCAATTATTTTTATTACTATTACTCTCTGGGTCAGAGCTCTGCAGACTGTCTCAATTCCAATAACTCCACTTTCTGTTGCAAACAGCAACCCAGATTATTCAAACTGCAAGAATACTGAAGCACTGTCTTATTTCTCACCTCTAATACAAGACTGGAATCACTGTATTTCCAACCAGATTTACCTTCTGGCGCTCAATCCTCATGTCTCTGGGATCACAATGCAGGCAGGGAGCAGTTAATTAAAATATCAGCTCTGTGTTTTTTCCTTCCTTTTTCTTTTTGAAGCCTGATAATCCTTTTTATTAATCTCCCATGTTATACACCTTCCTTCTATCAATAATTCATTGAGGCTCACACCATAAATTGCCAGTGGTGCATTAAAATGTAAAATAAATAAATACATCCCTTTTAGACAATGGGGAGGACACGGGTTCATTTTACAGCTTCACCTGGCTCAGAAATAGTCAAGCAAAATTAATTGTCCCCCTGAGATCCATTTCCTTTGCCGTAAGCAGGCAGCTCTGCTCACATGTCTCTTCCAAATGAACATAAACAAACAAGAGTGAGTAGTCCCAGCATCCCCAGCCTCTGCTCCTCGGGGGGCAAAGCCATACCTGGAACGAGAAGAGAGACGGCTCCCGAGGTGTGCACAGAGCCTTTCATCTCCTCCCCTGCTTGGCTGCACACTGTGACACCAAAGGGCCTCCCTCTCTTTGGACTCTGCCTTCATTTGCCTTCAGCTCCTGCTTTTCCTTTCCCACATGTGCAGCTGGACACATCTGTCACAAACTCCAGTGGCTCCTGTGTGGCCACGGGGCTCAGCCCCCACAGGGAATGGGCCATGGCTGGGGCAGCTCTCCAAAGGAGGCCTTAGGTAAGGTCAGGCATTCCTGCTTCTCCCCTCGCAGAAAGAAAGGCAAGGGAAGAGGGAAAGAAGGTTTCAATTTTACCCAGCAGTGATAGAACCCTAACACACTGAATTTTAAATAAAACCGCATCAAACCCAACACGGCCCCTCGCTTTCCAAAATGTCCTTTTCTGTTCCATTACTCACATCTCTTATCCTGAACTGCAAGAAAAGATTCAGGGGTCATCCCTGCAGCAAATTAAAAGCAGGGAACCCAGGGAGAGTGGTTTAGAACATGAGCATTTACAGAGTGAATTCATAAAAAAGCAATGACTGGGGACATGTTTAATTAGACTGGAGGGAACAAATATACACTGAAAGAAACAAGCCTTGTACTGGCTAGGAGCAGGGACTGGATGATATAAATGTGGCTTCCAAATTCCAAAAATACCTACTTCTGAAAGATTAATTCCCTGACCCTAACAAACAAGGTATCTGAATCTAATGGAAAAGTCCGGGACTTACTCTTTTTTCCTCTTTCTAATTAAACCCAATATCCTCCCACTGCCCTTAGTCACCTCATTTAACCTCACTTAACTTTTGCCTCAGTTTCAGAGGCTTTACAAGGCAGGTACATCTTTCCAGTTACTCCTTATAAGACACCAAGCCCTCCATGATTCAATTTCCAGTTCACTCCTTGTTTATTCCTATTTTGCACATCTTTAATATTAAGCAATACTCAGCACTAAAACAGTTTCATTTCTTGCTACTCCTGATTTCCCCAAACCAACAGCTGAAAAACAGAATGAACACATCTTCTCTTTTATCAACAGTTCTGTGTAGCTGTTTAGCAGCAGCAGTAACGTAAAAGCACATTAAAAAGCATATTTTCTTACTACAACTTGCCTGTAAAGGACACTTGAAAATGAGGGTTTGTTTGTTTTTTTCCCTATGAGACAATGAACCCTACATAGTTCTAACACTCTAAACACAGGATTTTTACACAAAGGGTTTTGTTCAAACTCTCGTTGTGTATCCAGACAGAAAACCAGGCCAACCAGAAGATCCTTGAGTGTTAATTCACAAAGACCCTGCAAACCATGCCCTCTCCTCATTTTCTCCCCTCAGTAACTCTTGGCCAACTCCTACCAACTCTAAAAGAGGGTAAAGATGTGGAAAATAGATCTAATCCCACAAGTCTCATAAGATTAGGAGCTGAACAGAGAACAATCAAAGTCACAGTTCTGCAGAGGGACATAAGGGCAGAAAGTGGCCACAGGGGTGATCTGCTCCATGGGCTGCCAAAGCAGCCAGGGCTGCCCAGACTCTGCATCTCATCCCAAGGTGGGTTTATGGCAGAGGGAAGGTAGCAATTAGGGATTAAAAATCCCAGACACCAAACTCATTGAAAACTGGTTTAATTTGTTCCACTACCCTCATTCCTTTGCGCAGATCCTGCTCCTATTTTAACTTCTGAATCAACACCAGACTTCCCATCGAACTGTGTATCTGCTCTCATTTGCAGCCAATATTCAGTCTCCTAGCAGAAAACAGTTTCACCCAAGCTGCTGTAAAAATGTAACAAAATATAGTAAAAAACCATACCAAACCATACCAAAGATCAAGTTTTGCTGTGATCCTTCTGCAGGAATAAAATAGCACAGCCCAGAAGGATGTGATAATGGGGAGATGATGGTAGGCCAGAGACACTGAAATTCACAAAACAGGGCTTCATTTCATGCTGGGGAACTTCAATGGCAACTTTGATCAGTGGCTTATCAAAGCCCCTGACAAGGCTCCATATGAGGAGCAGAGAAGCAGAATTGCACGAGTTGAGGAGTTTAGACACAGCCCATCAGCAGCACTCTGCCCTGAGAGGTGCCAACCACAGCTCAGTGGGTAATGGGACAGGAGCCAGCTCCTCCCAGAACAAAACACATCATTATGGGTCACTCTGCACCTCCCAAGGACCTCCATCAATCCAGTCTCAGAGTGAGCAAAACACACCCCAGCTCCATCACTGTCTTGGCCCAACGAGGTCTTCTGCTTCCCAGAGAAAGGTAAGGGCTGTGCTCATGATTCAGCTTGAGAAAGCTTCTGGGCTACACAAAACTCAACAGCAAACAGTTGTTTTTAGTTTATAACCTCAGTCACTTTTCAGTTTCTATACCTCAGTTTATAACCTCCTGAATCACAAACAGCCACCAGGACATTGCAAATGCCACTCCCAAACAGAAATTCCCAGCAACAGAAGAAAACAATTTAAAAAAAATTAATTTAAGGTTATGTTCACCACAAAATTAATATATACTCCCAAACTCAGAAAACACTTGGAGCAGGAGATTGAACCCTAACCACACACTTTGACAGCATCCCTGCCCTTCAAATCTGTGCTATTGACCCTCAATCCTTTGATCAGGTTTTATACCCCAAGGATATCTTAGATGTCCTTAAGGAGATCTGAAATTCCTGACCTCCATCTGCAGCCCAAGTCCTCTCAGCTGCTGCTGTTGATTTTGCAAAGGAGGAAGTGTCACAGGGAGCGTGGACAACCCACCCCAGAGAGGTTCCCTGCTCCCAGCAGGTGCTGCATTCCCTGCTTCAGGCATCCAAACACCTTGTGCTGGGAGCCTGACCCCTCACAGCACCTCTGCCACGGCCAGCGCTGCCAAATGCTCGGCCTGGGAATCCCAGGAATGTGCTGGTTTGGCAGCTATAAAATGGCAACAAGAGAAGATCTCAGAGTTGAAGTATCAGGAAATCCTAGTGGATGTGGATCATCAAGTCCTTTTTATTTTCATACAACTGAGGACACCTTGAAGTAATGAAAGGGAATATTTAACCATTCTCTGAATCTGACCACTTCTTTTGACGCTGCCATCTCAGCAGGCAATTAGTTTTATAAAGCAAGATTAATCAGATCCCCTCAAAGAGCCAGTGCTCAGGCACAGACCATGGTCCCTTTGATACTCCACATGAAACACATTCTAAAGAAACTTCTCCCCCAAGACCCCCTGACACAGCCCCAGAAAACAACGCCCCATTGACAGAAGTCCAGTCAGAGGCTCTGGGGCTGCCTGAAGCTGCTGCTCAAGTAACCAAAACATGCAGCTGCAGAGCCTGAAGCCCCCCAGAACAATCAAATCAAACCAACCACTTTAAAAGAAGAGAAAGATGTCACCTGTGATTTTTCATTAGTATCAAAGGTATCCACTTTTGTGCATTTTAAATGGTAATATGTACAAGCCTCCTATTAAGAATTATTTAAATTCTCACGTTTAATGTAAGGAAAATGGCAGATCTAATTGAAACCTATGAAAAGCAGAATGCTGAAACAACATGCTGTTCTCATGTATGAGATTAAAGTGACTTCAACTAACAAATACAGGCGTTTCTTTCTAAATTTACTCACATAAATCAAGGTAAAACTGAACAATATTTTTCCCCAACCTGTCCTCAGGTTGCTGTTGTCATTTCAGTCTTTAAAAAGGGGCTGTATGCTCAAAGGTTGCTCTGTTTTTTACAAAATATTTTGTTGGTCAAAAGAATGCAGCACTTGTCCCTACAAACCATGTTTCACCAATAGGAAAAGCAGGATTTCTCTTCTTCCCAGGAGAGAAATCAAGGACACAAAGTCCACTTGGACTGGCGTGCTCCTTGGAGGGCATTAGAGGTCTGTCAAACACACTACTTTGTATTCAGGACTTCTCCTTGCAAGTTTGAAGGCTTAGTTGGGGCTCTGGGACTTTGTCCTGGGGAGCTTCACAGCTGGGAACAGCCCAGGCAGAAAGCTCAAGTGCTGCCTCACTCCCTTCAGAGGAACGTGCCCCACACTCCTTCAGGCAAGGCTCCCTCCAACATCTGCTCCCTCCTTTCTTCCTTCAGCTTGCTCCATTTTTTTAAAATCCACTCATAAATCGTAAATCATCTTTTAAGCTGTACAAATGCAGGTTTTGTGACCATTTCCTCATTTTTATTCTCCAGGAACCCCCATCACCTCAATGTTCAAGTCTCTGGAATTTAAAAAACCACAAACAAACCCCCAAGAAAACCAACCATCTTCCCCCACACTGTACTTGTAAATTGGAAAGTGATGTCTTTCTGCAGAGGAAGGGGAGTAAGGGACAGAATTTCCCACCAGCACCTGAAACACTCTCCAGCTTTGCTCAGAAACAGGCTGACAGCCCTGTCCAGCCTGCAGTCACCTCTGGGTGCCACCAATCAACCTCACTGTTGTGACACTGCACAGCAGGCGTGAGAAACCACCCACCACTCAGTGTCAAAACATGCCACAGACAAAATCCCACCCAGGCTCTTCCTCATCCAGCAGCAACAGTGACAAGAAGGCTGCCAAGTGCATAGACAAGGTTTGCCTTCAGCAAATGGATTTTTTTCTTACAACAAAGGTTATACAAGGTAGCACTGAATGGAAGGGCTAACAGCAAACTTGCTCCCCTTAAGAGATCTGAGAAGTTGAAGATGCACAAGTCATGTCCTCCCTTACAGGTACATGAGGCATTCAGTGACATGCCAGAAGTCCTGCAGCAGATCTGTGGCACAGCCAAGGGCCTGCCCATGTCTCTCCTCCACGTTTGATGGTGCAGTTGCCATATCTTTGCTCAAGTCAGGATTTCCTGTGTGAGGAAAAGAGCAGCCATCGCTCTGCTGTGGGAGCTGAACGTGCTTCCAGAACTCCATATTGCTGCAGTCATGACCTTTTCAAAGGATTTGGTATGCTCTGACTTTCCAGTTTGTTTCTAAATATTTCTTTGACTGAAGCTCATCCACACTGACTTTTGCTGACAGAATTGCCAGCTTTGCCTGTCTATGGGTTTTGTTTTGCCTTCTTTTAACAAGCAAGACATTGCTGTAAGACAGAAGCTCTTGGGGTGGCAACTACATGTATGTTATTTCACAATGAAGGATGTCCACAAATTCCTCAAGAGGCACTTAATGTTATTCTGGCTTTCTATTTCTGGGAATTGAACACTAGGGGCCATATTCTACCCTGATTAAACATCCCCAAAGTCCATAATAATTACTGGTCTCAGTGGTCTCTGTGCAAAATTGGTCTCAGATGTTTTTATGACACCCTATGATGTCTGTCTTCAGGCCAGGTTTTATAACCCTCAGCCCCTAATGACAAAAGTCCCTGGTGCACTGAGTCAATGCCCCAGTGACAAAATCCAGGTTTCCTGAGGACAAAACAGACTGAAAGCTATTTCTGAGAGCAAATACAGTAAGACAGAAAAGCAGAAGTGGTTGAGTTGATGGAGCAATTTTGTTTCCCACCTACACATGTGCTCATAGCTTATCAGACAGGTACCAGGGAAAAGAGAACAGCCATACTTTATGGATAAAATTGCCTTCAGTTATTCAGAAAATTAGAGAAATGAGGCTAAGGCATGTGAGCATGGACAGAGAAAAGAGACAAAGACATGTGAATACAGATCCTTTCACTAAGTGAGATACAAGGAAAACGCAGGCCTCCCTACACAGTCATTGCTCTCTGCTCTGCATGATGCTTCAAAGTACGATTCCTTTTTCATAGATGGTGGTAAGAAAACCTCCAAGATCAGTGGAGAGGATAGCAAAGAATACCCCTGAAGCCTGATGTGCCACTTTTTTTTACCCAGCTCATGCAATCACATTGAAACATTACAACACTGGAGTTAACAGGCGCAGAATTTGCCTTTCACAGCTTGGACACAGCATTTAAGTTCTTGTTGCCTGAATTTAGTGTACACACTGTGAGGTTAAAGTGCACCAAAGCAAAACAGGGCACCTCCTGCAGAATTTCACACCAAGTTTGCACGCAGGAGATAAACCCAGGGGCCCTAAACCCTGCACAGAGCCAGGTACGATGAACTCCCTGTCAGGCTTTCACTGTAGCTGCACGATCTAGGGTTCAAATCAGCATCAGGCATTTCTGGCAAGCCTCAGCTCCTGGCTGCACATTTGTCACTGCTCTGGTAGGGTCTGCCCTGACATAGCTGTGGGAGCCCTGTGGCTCAGCTCACTTGGCCAACACGGGCTGTGAGAGCACAGAACATCTGCTGGGAAGCAGCAGCAATTTCAGCAGCCACCTTTGCCACAAGAGCAGAGCAGGACCATTACACACTGGGGGTCCCCAGAACTGCAGGCAAAGTCACTTCCTCTGCAAATCAGCCTTTTAAACAGCAAGAGAAACAAACACCATTTAAACCCTGTTTTGCAGAACTTGGCCTGGCTCCAGGCTGCATACTGATCCTTACAACTGTGTGGAAAAACAGTAACCTGATACTTACACCTGCGAGCTCTGTGTTTGTAAGCACAGTAAAACACACGTGCAGGACATTCCTGTGCACAAGCATTATTGTATGTTTCCAAAAACGTGGTAATGACTAACAGCACAAGTATCTCTGACCTGTCATATAAATTATCCAAATCTAAGGACATGCTAGAAACCCAAAAGAAGTCAATGCAAAGCTCCCAATTTCCAGGAAAACAAAGAAAGGGAAGAAAAGGAAAAAAGCAAAGGCAAGAGTCAGGATCAATGGACTAAATCAGACATTTGAAGACTCAATCCATGCAGTTGCAAAATGATGTCTTGGATGGGTAGGAAATAGGGAGAGGGGATACAAGAAGTGTAACAGACCTGGGATGCCTGAGGAGGAATTGCTGGCTCAATGAAAAAATCCATGTGGGTGGACAGTAGGGAAAAGCAATGAGGGCTTGTGCTCTCAGTTAGGGAATTACATGGGCAACAACACACCTGAGCATTCTGTTTGTCAGCCAACAGCAGGGGGAATGAAGCTGTTATCTTGCTTGGTTCTGCTGCATTTATGCATTTTTTATTAGAAGCAGCACTGCATTTTATGTCAATTTATACATGGTCCAGTTGCTTAATGTTGGATCGATGTTTGCTCTTTTTCTTTCGGTCCTACTTTAATCAATAAGTTGCAGGGTAAAACATGCAAGAAATTCTCTGTACAGTTAAGAAAAAACTCCATGTGCCATGGTTTACTTTCTGGAAGGCTAAAATATTTCAATTAAAATACCCATTGAAGTGTCTTAGAAGAATGAAGAGTCAATAACAATAAAAGGAACAGAGATTTTTCTAAAGACTTAAATCTAGTGTTTTCAGCTTCATCCCCTTTTCCCATTTACTTTGTTACTAACAAAATGATGGCACTTTTGAAGTAGAAATTTTTCCCTAGGGTTATTTTAGAAAGTTTCCATACTCCTGAAATATGTAACTCCTTCAGACACCAAAAACAGAAACAGAAAATGGAAAGTAACAATCGGAATGCCACAAAACCCAAAAATACACACAGAAACCCCTCATACCATAACAAACAGCACAGAAAGCTATCTTGTATCATACCAATAGCTACAGTAAAATAACTTAAAGAGAATTAACTGGGCAGCAACGCATTGGGAATGTTCAAGATAATTAAAAAAAAAAGTAGAGCCTGGTTGTTAATGATCTTCAGACAGACCAGTGCCACAGATGTCCCTGTGCATGCACCTGTGAAGACACCTTTTCCACAGCTCTGTTAGCTGCTCCGTAAAGAAGACATTCATTGTACTCAACGACTAATTTGCCAGGAATCTTGCTTTTTAAGAGCACTGAATCAGAGCCCTGGGAATTGCAAGGGATCACACACAAAAGCATTTTCGAGCCCGTCTCCAAAGGCAGCATCGTTTCAGACTGAACAGCAGGTTCATCCTCTGATCCAAGTCTGTTGCGGCGGAACAGCGCCAAACAAATGTCTGTTACTGCTGTGCCAGGAAGCGCGAGCGGACCGGCTCCTGCATTGCATTAAGGCAACTGCTCAGGTTAAGAGTTGGGCATCGGTCACGCAGCTCCCCCACTCCAGCACAAACCTCTTCACCCATCACTGTGTGCTGTCAAATGCCTTTTTTGTGCGTTGCAATATTAAATACTTGTACCCCGGGGATGGGAATTGAATAGGCACAACATGGAAATTATGATGCATGCATCCATAGCCTTTAACCTATTAACAACTATGACCAAGATCACTTATTCGGAGCTCTCTAATCATCAGGGCAAGAAGACATCAACAGCCACTGTGTCACACTGACAGGGCCTTCAATGGCAAGTGTGGTTCAAAGGTCCACAGGAAACACAAAGCAGCTTTGTCTTTTGATGTAAAGAACAAAGCTACCATGTGGCACAGCATCACACATGCAATTAGTCAGGAAAGTTAATACAGTAGAAGCAGATGGTGGAACCATGTCAACATTTTTAGTGGGCACATTTCCCCTTACTCTCCAGTTGCTGTGATCCGAGGTCGGCGGAGCAGCAGGCAGATTGTTGGTAAGCAGGACCCCACCAGGGATTGACAATTCCCTTTTATCTATCCATCTGAGGTACCCCTGTGCTCCACTTCTACTGGCATAGTTCCATCTTTGACACCTCCTCTCCACCACATCCTCGCGCCACACGGTACCACCATTAACCTCAGTGCACACTGAGAGAAAACGAGCAGAGACAGCCAGTCCCTAACCCTGCTTGTGCTGGGAGATACTGACAGGAAAAGGCATTAAAAACTCCCCTCCAGTGGCCCTTACACTGCTCATTCTGCTCATTTCTGCAGCTCAGTGTGTTACCAAATGCTACATGAATCAGGCGTACAGCACACGTCATCCCGCAGAACTTTACACGTCTGCAAAGAGCAACTGCTCCTTTCTCACTGCCAGCCCCAATGCTCGGCTAACACAGGATGGAAATCAGAGGCTTCTTGGTCACCACCAACAGCACTGCACACACAGAAAACATAAAACCCAAACCACAGGGATCACACAAAGAAATGCCATACAGGAAACGCTGTGGTTTGCATGACTTTGAAGTTAACAGTCCTGCACAGTCTTCAGACAGTCTCCCCTCTCCTACTGTCACCCAGTTTTGCCCAGTTCCCCAGCTTCGCACATCATGGATTTCAACAGTAACCAGGTGAGGATGGCAGGAGCTTTCAGCTCTGCAAGTCATTTAATTAAAATGAAATGAACAACCAGCAGTTAGTCAAAGTGCTCATAATGCTCCAGCCACCACAGCTGCTGAATTCTGCAGCCCTCGGTCCAATCTGATTTCCTTTAAAGCTCCTGGCAACCCATTAATTAAAACACATTATTTACAGCTTCCAGGGGCTCGAAACCATGGGATGCACTTGATGGAATTTATGCAATTACATACAGCCAGTCCTAGTGACAGGCTCCATTCCTGCTCCTGCTCTGCCCTGCTCTCACACTGGGCCGTTTCCTTCCCTGTGGCTCATCCACGCGGGGCTGTTTGGCCTGGGCCACGCCGGGATCGGCTGCCATGGAAATCAGCAGGAGGCAACAAAGGACCCGCGAGTCTCGCTGGAGATGGAGGAGCAGCAAGGCAATAGCACAGGAAGGCCAAGACAAAGAGAAACCAATTTGCCTGCTGCCTTTAAACACAAACAACCCTCCCCCTTTGTGCAAGGAGATGTTGATGAATTGAGCTTTCCCCTGATTTAAGAAACCAAGCCCCTTCCAGCCAAATGCAACAAAGCCATGAGGATGGAGCATCCTGCCTTTGGCCCTATGCAGCATTCCATCCGTTAGTGCTCTGTGGGGAAATGGTCCCAAAGCAAACCCAGAGAAAGTGAGGTTTAATAAGCAATCCCTATGTCACTGGTAGCACAGCATCAGCTGCAGACAGATTTCTCTGCTTTCAGAAGTTTTTCTTTTCACTCCATTATTAAGCAGTCACGCTCATCAGCAATTCCCGTGACTCTGCAAGAAAAAAGCATCTTAAAACATAACCTTACAAAGTATGACTGACAAGCATAACAAAGTCTCCTGTGTCTTTGAACTGATTTCCAAAGGTATTTGAGAAGGACTGAGAGCAGCCCTGCCAAGGATTTGGGGGTGCTGGTGGATGTGAAGCTGGACAAGACCTGGAGATGTGCACTCACAGCCCAGAAACCAAACGTGTCCTGGGCTGCATCCAAAGGAGTGTGCACTAGATACAAGTCTAAAGAATAATACATTTTTGTATAGTATATAAGATATAAGGAATATAGAAGGATATAATGAAGGTATTTTTAATATCATTGCAAAACACTGGCACAGGTTGCCCAGAGAGGTGGTGAATGCCCCATCCCTGGAAACATTCAAAGTCGGGTAGGACAGGAATCTGAGCAACCTGATCTGGTTGAAGACAGCCCTGCCCACGGCAGGGGGGTGGAGTAGATGACCTTTAAAGGTCTCTTTCAACCCAAACTGTTCTGTGATTACTTGTGTTTTACGAGAATAAAGGGAACATAAATTTTTATGGAACTGTGAACTTTTTACTGCTTATGAAGTCCCACATGAACACTGCTGAAAGATCAAGTACCGTAAGCCACAGACATCCATAGATATAATTATCCCAATGATTATTACTTCCCCCCCCTCCATTTATTTCTTAACTTTTTTTTTTCCATGAGGCCAAGTGATTAATCTATGTAAAACCTATGGAAACCATCCAGAGATATAAAAAGGAGAAGACTCTATTAAGATAAGTCACTACCAAAACCTCAGTCTTTCTTCCAGCAATACAAAAGTGGATTTTGGCTTTATTCTCCTGTGCTTCATTCACAAAAGGAAGGAAGACAAGAAGTGGAGAAAGCATTTCTTGCACGATGCAGAAACAGCTCTGCAGATTTCAGTCTGTAATTCCAAATACCCAACGTGCACCATGCCCTCAGCTGGTGTGAGAAATTGCTTGTCTGCTCTGAAGTCACTGTAGCTGCTCCAATTCAGAATTAGCTCTAAAAGCCTCTTTCACCAAGATGTATTGTAGTAATGCACTGGTATTATTTCAGTTCAGATTTAAGTGTAGTACAGAAAACGTACTGCAAGAAAACCTAGAAACTCAAGACATTGTATCAACATTTGTCTCCTGATTAAGTCTTTTGTCATTGCGATTTTCATAAGAAGAGTTATGAATGGATTTATAGGAGATGGTGGCCATGAAAATATCTCTGAGATGACTGTTTTATTATGCTTTCATGCTTTTCTGTACTGGGTCCCTGTAGGTGATGAAAGTACCAATTCTTTCTCTCCAGGGCAGCCAGAATGAAGTACCAGACACTCTTCAGCAACGAAAAAATCAGCAATGTAACTTCAGACCATTCAAAACAGCAGTCTGTAAATGCCTGGCTATTAGAGTATGGAGTGCTAAACTTGCAATACTCCAATAATTTTCTGGGTCCCCAGCATTAACGTACACTAAAACCACTAATCTGTGTGTACAATTTTAAGGCAATAGGCTGTTTTTTTAATTAACTTTTTTATCTTTTAAGCCTGTTACATCACACATACTGGCAGTGCAGCAAGTGACCTGTAGGCCCTGCTAATCAGTACCCTCCAGAAATCAAAAAGTAGCATCAGAAGTGAAAACCAAGTTTCAGAGATAAGAATTCAGCCTCCAGCAGAAGGAACAGCATCCTCCAGCTCAGTATGTCAGAAATGAAGGTGCAAGTAGAGGAATAATTCTCGTATGTCCCTCCCAAGTCTTCTCTAAACAGCAGCACAGGTAAGACCCTATGAAGGCCCTGGCCACAAGGTAAAGTTAGAAGGTTTTGTCACTACCAAACTCCATCCAGCCTGGATGGGATCTCCAGGACTGGAACCTGTGAGCAATATCAGGATTAAACTTCCCCTCTGCAAATGGTTTCCAGTCACCTAAGTGTTACCAAGACAACTCCAGCACCCGGAATACAAATTACCTTTGGGGTAGCACCGTAAACTCTGAGCACTTACCAACTCTGCATGCAAATTTAAATCACAACAATTTAAGTGACAACTGTGTAAACAGCAGAAACTATTAAACTATCACAGGAGTCAATGGTACTATAGTCAGGAAAAATGTTACTGGAGGCAGCAACAAAACCGAGCAAAAGGAGGAGGAGAGACACATTAAAAAGTTCAGCCTTGTAATTCATGAGTGCCAGGCAAGGGCTTCTCATTCCCTAGGAAACATCACTTTTCCTTTGACTTCTCCTTGTCCTGGATATCAACTATAAATTAGGCCCAATGTCGGGGCAAAACTTTACATGTAAGAAAGCCAGGCAGCTTTGGGTGCCAAGAGACACCGGTTATAAACAACCCTGGAGCTGTGCATTGCAATTTCTTTATTCCCAACAGCTGCACTAAAAAAAAAAAAAAAAAAAAAGGGGAAAAGAAAAAAAGAGAAAGAAATATATACCTTCTTTTGCCTTTGGCGCTGATGTGTGAGGCATTTTTAAAACTCAGTGTTAAAGAAATGCTCTGGATGTATAAATTGTTTTGAAAAAAATGCTGATAAACTGAGCACAGCAGTACTTATGTTACTGCCTTGAAAAATTACATCAGCAAATAGCTTCAGCAAGAGTAACTGCAAGGACTTGGGCAACAGAACTAAAATTTTAGATGTGTGACAAGCTCAGAGACTGAAACCTGAGAACAAGGGAGAGGTGGGAAACACCAAAAGCTGCAGCCCCCATTAAAGCTGTGTAACATACAGTAATATTTTATCCTTTCAGAGCATTTTTCACTGGAAAGTCCCAAACACTTTACAGCCAGGACAGTCACAGCCAGTTCTTCAGGAAGAAACCAGTGGTGCCCTTGATTTTATGTTTCCATCAGGAGGTAACTTCACCTGGCAAGAGCCAGGATCATTCCAGCCAAATTCCTTCCTCTCCAGCTGTCCTATCTACATGCAGACTGTAACAAAAAAAAGCCACAACAAAACCCCCAAAGCCCTGCATTTTGGGGGGAGCACCTTGAACTGGATCCCTTAAGAGCAAGCAGTGGAGAAATGAGAATGACAGAAAGTGAAATAAACCATTCAGCTACCAGAGCATTCACACTCACTTAAGTTCTTATTTGTTATGTTAGATATATGAAAAATTAAAAATTGATTATTAGGCTCCATATTCCTCCAGCAAGACTTGAAAGATCCCTGACAGGAGGTCTGGACCCTCAGGCAGCTTTGCAGATCTCCTCCACATATGAAAGCCAGCAGGGAAGTCCTGCTGTCCATAACTCACATGGACTGCTTGGAAATTGCTGAAGTGTTCACTCCCCTTTATTCTCCCTCTCACAATGACACTTGATCAAGTGCTTGGCTACAAGAACATTTACTGATTAAGGTATCAAGTGCAACAGCTCAACTGCACAGAACCAAAATCAGGACAACATGAGCCTGGCCACTTTATCCCATCTTGCCCTTTGCTAAAGTGAAGTCCTTCCCACCAGATTCATAAAGTGCAGCTTGTAAGTAAAAATTCTCCTTCTTCTGCCAGGTAGAATTACTGTTGGAAAATGTGCATGACCAGGCAGGAGCCTCTGTTAGAGTATGACAATTTGCCCAGCGGGACTCTGTGCAGCCACAATCACTTCAGACATTGATCATTCCACAGAAGATGACAGGGGAGACAACCTCCCATTATCAGACCTTTCCTTGCCCAGCTGGGAACAACTGATGAAATTCAAGAAGAGCTTATTTTAAAAAATCAACAGAACCCTCTTCATGCCTGTGCATTAAAAACTCTCCCTGCTAACCAGCCATTCCTTAAAGGCCATGTCTTGCTCTGATTGTTTGGAGATGGGAGAAGGCAGGATTTTTCCAGGACACCCTGCTTCACACCATGGGAGGAAGATGCTGCACATGCACAAACCAAAGGCACTTTTAAGCCCCCTAGAAGTGGGATAGAGCTGTGATTGGCACTGCTTGTAAGCCAGTGGCAACAACATGATCAGCTTCAGTACCAATTAGAACTGATGTACAAACTCAACAAACTGGTAAATAATGGTGAGACTTAACAGAATCAATTAAAATCTTCATTCCGAAAAGGAACATAAAAAAGAGCATAAAAAGTTCTTCACCATCCCCTACCACGTGACAGTTACAATGAATAGCCCTTAAGAAGAAGTTGTTTGATCTGGTTCATCTCATCCATCCATTACCAACTGCTTGTCACTCCAAAAGCAGAAGTTGGGAATAAAAAGACCCCAATCCCTCAGGAAGCCTAAAGAAGCAAAGAACTTTAAATTACTACTGTCAGAAATGATGCTGTTCTAATGACTCTGCCCTACAGTACCTGGCATTGGGAACTTCAATCCCAGTATCTTTTCTCAGTGGTGTCACTTTCCCATTTGCTGTCTGTGTGCACATTTTTTTCCATTAGCTGCCTCTGGGAAAGGAATGGGAATTGGTAAAGGAACACAGAGGGAACAGTCCACCTGCCCTGGGGAGGGATGGGGGAATAACTGCCCACTGGCTTTGATGGTGTTCACTTTTCTTTAGCTGTTAGAGGCAAAAAAAACAAGCAAAATAATGAAGTAAAACCCACTGCCAAGTGCCCAGCAGCTCAGTCCCAGGTCAGATAATCACCTAACAGGTATCCTGGACATGCACGTGGCAATTATCATGAAATGAACTATTAATAAATACAGATGTCTGAAATCAACCACCGTCACCCCAAAAAAGCTAACAAAAAACCCAACCAACATTAAACATGGGAGAAATGAAGGCATGGAATTTAGAAAGCATATGTTTCTCCAGATGGCCATACATTTAATAGTCCTGATCCTTGGAACTACAGCCACTGGCCAGCACCTCCCTTCTGATGCCAGAGTCATTCCTGTGTCCTGCACAAGCAGGTAACACACACACTGACCATCCTCTGCCCTCAGCTCTCTGTTGGGAGGGGGCTGGAAGGGAGGAGCAGCCTGGCAGAATAATCACTAGAAAAGGGAAGGGGCCTATGCACAGAGAAACACCCACTTGCAAACTTCCTTTCTTGTGAAAGAATAAATGATTCAAGGATGTGAAGCTGCTAACAGATAATAGAGCAAAGCCACTTACAATATTTTACTAAGAAAGCTCCTATTCCCTGCCTTGTGAAAAAAAGTTTTGTTTCTCATAGAGCTGACTCTATTCTTTGCCTTTTTTCTTCTCAGCTCTCGGTCTGTGGCAGTTCATTAAAAGATATGAACATTTCCCTTTGTTCCTGGGTCAGCCAGGTCCTGTCATACAATTCAATTGGCAGGTGAATTTTAAATGGGTCAGAACTGATAGTAAGCTCTTAAAATGAGAATAAGCTGATTGTCCCTGGAAATAGAAAAGAACAGAGGGGACTTTTAGAGTATCTGTGTCTCCAGATAACCTTTGTTATGTAATGGAGCTGCCTTACACTGATATTTTTTCCCCCTGCCATGGAAGTAACTCTGTCAAGGCCTGCTGACACTGGAATAGCTGTTTCTCAAGGAGAAACGTGGCAAATGCACATAAAGCCTGGGAGCACTGCAGAGAATCACAACCTCTGGGTCCTGCAGCCAAGCCAGATCCCCTCAGGGCTGTCCTCCTTCCATTTGCAGCACAGGGGCTTCTCAGTCCCCCCCAGGCTGCTGCACAGAAAGCAGGAACAAGGCAGGTCTAAGGCTACAACATCCAAAGTGCCCAAATCCAAATGAAGGACTGCCAACACTGACGGGTCCTGTACAGCAAACACAGCCTGGTTTGCTGGCAGTGTCCTGAAAACTAAATCTGACTCTCCCCTAAAGCCAGATGCACTATGTACAAGGGTACAAAGTTACTTTGGAGACAGATGAATTTATAAATAGTTGCTAAGAAGCTTTCAGGCTTATCAAGTTTTCTGTGAAAACATCAAGTCCTTTGCTAACTCAATTCAATCCCAGGCTCATGACTGAGATCAAGCCCTCATTGTCCTCTCCAAAAGCCCTCCAAGGCCAAATGAAGACCAGTCACTAATATTTAAAACATAACTTACAATGGCTACTGGCTACTTGGAGGCCACTGCTCAAAATTATTTTCTTTCAGGAAATCCTCACTGATGAAAAGCCAAGCCAGAAGCCAAAAACCTTCTGCTTCCCCAAATCATGCTGTGCCTCCAAAGAGCCTGAAGAGCTTTCCTAAGGGGTTAATCTGAATTTATATAAACTCAAATGGAGAACAAAATTTGGTCTCTTCTGTATTTTAGCTGCAGTAAAACAAGACAGCCATAGATCCCTGCTGTGAATCTTGTAGTCAAAGCCCATTTTTCTCTGGACCAGCATCTCTGCTTTGAGATCAGAATGGTTAAAAAGTTTTAAATAGCAGAGTGAGAGAAAATCTACAATTATTCTAGCATCAGGCCTGTCCTTAGAGATTTGATATTATCTAAAAACTAATAAAACCCCTCACAAGAAGCACACATAACAAAATTACAGCTTGGAATAGTTTTTCCATAGTCAGCAATAGGAGACTAGTTAAATTTGATTTATGTGAACACAGAATTATAAGCCTAAAATGGTATTTCCACCCTTTTCCAATCATCACCTTGAAAGCTATGCATTGTTTTCTGCTGTATTTGAATTAATTCTTAAAACTAGATGTTTAAATCAGTTCTTATTAGTTGTTGTCATTGCTATTTCTTAGTGTGATTTTACCGTACAACTTGCCACACTGCAGAGTCTTTATTCATACAGCAAAGAGGCTGCCAGGACAAAGCTTTAGATTGCAACTTAGTCCTTTTATTAGATTAAATTTTTGTGATCATCTTTTATAAAGTCAATAAAGTATTTAATAACCATGAAAAAGAAGAAGAAAAAAAAGAAAAAGAAACAAAAAAAAATTAAAACCACCCTCTAAAATTCCAAGGGCATAGCAGAGCCCTAAATCAGTGACATCTAGGATGTATCCTATTCATCCAAACCCCCACTGCATGGCTGCCTTGCCCCATGGTTTTCTTCCTTTTCTGGATCCCATGTGTCCCCAGGAAGAAATCCCAGCAGAGCAGGACAAGCCTGTGAACACACACACCCCACAAGCTCTGCTCCTCTGCAGCAGTGTGCTGCCAGCTCCAAGTGAAGCTGGGAAAGGTGAAGCAGAAAAGGAGTCATGGCAGTCTCCCTGTGCCCCCCACACCATCCCTTGCCAGGGCTCATGGATGTAAAATCCACTCTGTGCAGGGACAAACCTCCTCTGGAGCAGCCACATCCCAGAGGGCTCCAAGCTGCTCCCCCTGCCAGCAGGCACAGCCACTCTGGGCAGCCCCCACGTCCCAGCCAGAGGCTCTGTGGGGCTGCACAGGGGCAGGAGAGCTGCTCCTGTGGGGCTTTCCAGGCTCTGGTGTGACAAGGCAATGAGTCAAGAGCATGGTACCATCACAGCCACACAGTGACACTGCTCCTTCCCTGCCCCCAGGGCAGCTATATATCAAACCCCTCTCCCAGGATGCCTCTGTCTGTAATCCTGTAGATATAAAAGGTCAAAATTTTACCTGCATTTACTTTAATTCCATTCATACATTATTAAAACCTTTTAGGGATCACCCGCTTGCTCCGGGCCCTCCCACAGTGCTGGGCAGCAAGGGAAATTTATATATTCCATGTCAAGGACAACAATTCAAAGTCAGGCACAGAAGAGGAAGATGCTAAATAAGGTAATGTCTCAATATTTCTAATTTAGTTCTAAAATAACTGGTGTTGTTTAAATATGTGTGCATTACACAACACTGGAATCTCTCATTTGAACACATGCAGCCCTTTATCTAAAAGTAGTACGATGCTCTACAGACCTTTCCACATGAAATGTAAGGAGCAAGCAAAAAAAAACCCCAAAAACTCAATCTACCTGCACAAGAAATTCAGCTGCTTCTGAACTGAGAGGACAAATCATCAAACAACCTATGAATATAGAATAATACCACATCCCTCTGAAAATCTGAGAAAAGATCAATCCCAAATAGTCAGTCCTTTTTCCTTCTTCATCTGTATGCACTGGAGAGCCAACACCTGCTGTAGCTTTACATCCTCTTACCAGTAGGAAGGAATATTGATTTTTGTCCAGGGGAAAAGATGAGAAAAACAGAGGCACACAAACAATGTTGAACAGCATTTCCTAAAGCAATTTCTTTTTTTAAAGACTTTCTTTGAAGATTAGCAACTAGTTCATTCCTGGTAAGTCTGAAAGATATAATTCAAAACACAGCAGAAGGCAGCATGGCAAATCAGATGCTGAGTTTAACCAAAACAAACAGAGAAGATGACAACCTTCCAGACAATCTTGTCCAAATGTGGTCCCTCTTTATAATGCTCAAGTACCTTTTACTGCTTATTAATTTCACTGGGAGCCTGGGAAAGCCAGGGAGACTCAGGGGCAGTGCTTCCTCTTCCCTCCCTCCTGTCAGTGGATGTTCATGGTACAGCTCTGAGGGCAGTGACTGCCAAGCCCAGCTGGAGCTGTGGGCAGTGCTTTATGAAATCAGGGAATGTCTAAAGCCAGTTTCAGACCATGGGTTGCATTTTGAACCCCCTGACATCCATTTGAAGTTGCAGATGGAAATCCTGCTCCTTAGTAAGTTAAGTCTTCCTGACAATAAAACAGGATCTGGGAAGCATCTGGCTGCCTTCTTCTGTCCTGATCACATGGGAACAGTAGCTACCACTCAATAACCTGACCTTTCAACTGGTTGTGCTTGAATTACTCTGGTAGGCTCATTCTTTCATCCCATCTCCTGCCTTCAGTTCACCTTAATTTATTGCCAATTTCCATAATGTGCTCCTTTGGTGACCTGTGTATAAACAACAGTTGCTTCTATAAATCAACTTTTTTTTTTTCATTTGGTTCAAATGTACTTGCCTGGCATCTGTATAAAATTTTGGACTCGAAATCTCTCACTTCAGATATCCCAGATCTTATCCTAATTTTCTATTTCCTTCTTATTTGCATTGTAACATTTGCAAGAATGAGTCAGGAAATAAATTAAATTGTTAAGTTACAATGCTGCTTGTGTTACCATGCTTGGAATAAACAGACTTATCACCACAACATGCTGAGCCACCCTAACAGCTGCCAGGACATCATAAACTCAACACATTGCAATACCACACATCCATTCCTAAAGGTATTGCTGAGATTTCTCCAGAGCCTGAAAACTCCAAATAAACTTCATTTTTTAACACCCATAAGAGATCCTTGTCCTAGAAACACTTCCTGTGAACAGCTAATACCAATGGAAAAGCCAAACAGGTTTATTCCACTCCTACAAACATTCTCAGCTGTTTAACACACTCATTAAAAACATTTTCTGAACTGCTCCTGTTCAGTCCCAGGGCACTGGGATGGACACTGCCAGCATTGGCTGTGGGGCTTAAATCAGGGATGTTTAGACTTCCATATTCTGCCAAATACTAATATCCATTACAAGTTCTTATACACTTACAACAGATCATGTTCACTGGTCTGTGCTTGTAAATCAGTAAATTGGTCATTAGTGTAGCACCAAGGCCACATTCATATCTTTGCTGTAGAGAAGGACAGCACAACATCTCATACCAAAGCAATAAAAACATTCCCCAGTGAAACAACAACAACAACAACAACAGAAAAATCCCAGAATGAAATTCTGTGTATGCCAGCCTGAGTGTGCAGATTGTCCTGGGTCAGGGCATGAGGCACACTGGAAACTTTGTGTTTTACTTTCTTTCCAATAGGTAGAAAGCTTCTTATCTTAATTATTCAAAAGTAGGTAATAAATGAGGACTGTTTGCTCAATGGTGCTGCTCCTTGGCACTTGAATAAAGCTAAACAAATTTATTCCTAGTGAATCTCCACCCTGTAAGTTTTATTTTATCTAAATAATTTCTACAGCTTCCTCGTGAAGAGAAGTGGAGGGACAGACACTGATCTCTGGTGCTGAGGGACAGGGCCTGAGGGAATGACATGAAGCTGTGTCAGGGAAGGTTTGGGTTGGACACAAGGAAAAGGTTCTTCCCCCAGAGGGTGGTGGGGCACTGACCAGGCTCCCCAAGGCTGCCAGAGCTCCAGGAGTGTTGGACAATGCTCCTGCTCTCAGGCACAGGGTGGGATTGTTGGAGTGTCTGTGCAGAGCTGGACTGATGATCCTTGTCCCTTCTACTTCAGATACTCCCTGATTTTGGACTGGCAGGACTGTGAGTAAGGGTGAATCTCATATTCTATAGGTCCAAGCAGCCCACAGAGTAAGCAAAGCTGGCTCTGATCCCAACAACTTCAATTTAACCTCTCTTCTTGGTTCCCATCTTTCATCTGGAACATTAATACATACTTCACAGGCCTGATTTAAAAAAAAAAAAACAACCATTATTTAAAGTTTTCACAGTGCTTTGAAGATGAAAAGAGCTATGTTTTCTCACTAGCACAGCTTCAACCCAGAGATGTGGTTTATTTTTGCTCAGGAAATTTCTGCCATTAAGTTCTGTTTGAAGAATGTATTTATCGGTAGAAAAAATCTACTTTATATGAATAAAAAGTACTGTATTTAATAACATGTCTGAAAAAAAAGGAAAAAATAAAGAGGAAACATGGCACAAACAGGAAAAGATTTTGGACATTATATAGTGGCATGATCAGAAAGCTGCATTGTCTCTCAAAGCACCCTGGAGATTCAGGAGATCCCTGGCGTGACCCTACGTGCCCATGACACAAAGCAAAGCAGGCAATTGTACTGCATCCAAACTCTGAGGGTCCTGAACTCCAACAGCAGCCTCTTGCTGAGTTCTCCTCACTTCATACCTATGACAACAACACAGTGTAGACCATTCCCTGTGAGGTCAGCACCTCATCTACTGGTGCCAATGGAGATTTTCTGTCTGCATGAGCAGTTCCTGCTCCACTTCACCTAAGCTGTCTCGGGATGTATGGCACAACAAAGTGCATGCTGCAGAACACAACCAAAAGGAAAATCTTCTGTGCTTCCTTGAGCTCTTGCTGGTCAGAGGCCTATGAAAACTGGGACCTGAAGCAAGGAGCCTCCATGGATCTAAACTTGCCTTTTGTTTCTCAATCCTGCTGCACAAACTGCCATGTTTATGCTCCTTTCACAAAATATCAAATCATGTGATTTCCCCCTCCCTTGTTTCTTTCAAAGGGGAGGGTTGCTGCTTTTGTTTAGTTTTGTTTAGTTTGTTGTAGCTGCTGGCATGTGCGAGAAGAGCAGCATCCCAGTTACAATAGTTTTAGAAGCTGGATTCATTGTGTTGTGACGGGTTGCTCAGGGCTCTCTCCACGTTTTTCCATTTCCTTGGCAGAGCTGCAGGCAGTGCAGTGTCAGAAGACAAATTACAGAGGCATTTACCCAGTTCTGGGGCTTGTCGGGTGCCATTCAGCCTTGACCGAACTGGCAATGATGGACTGAGTGTGCTCCACTGCTTGTGGGACAATTTTCTTGGCACTGCAAAGAGACTTTTCATCATATTTTTGGACAAATGCACTGTGTTAAACATACCCAAGCATTTTAGGCCACAACCCTTGTTGATGTAAACCAGTGTAGCTTTACAGAAATCTGCACAGCTGTTTACATTCAGTCCTTTAACGTCAGATCAGTTTGAGAATAGGGACTTTAAAACACACAGCACTGCAGGATTTGTGTTTACTGCTGTACAAGCTTTAAAATCCTCATCACAGAAGCTTCCAACACAATCATCAACCAACTGCATTCATGCAAAAGCAGCATGTGAACTTTGCCAGATTATAAATCATGAACACACGTATTATATGTGCTGTTACCAGGTGTATTTGTAAAACCTCCACAGCTCAGCAATGGTAGAAGTGACAGCAGGGTAAATTTACCAGAGAAGCCAATTTCCCATCTGGTAACCTGACTTGCTCTCACATCCCTCAGGGAGTTAAGTCTGCTTCCTTGGTCTTGCCCCTAACACTCCTCCCTTTTTCCCCCCAATGCACATTTCCTCTACCACAGCAGCCATTCCAGCCTCTGACTTCAACTGGGTTACTTTTACTTTTAAGGCACCAGTTCCTGAGGTACCTGCACATCTCATGGACACCAGCCTGGGCACCTCTCCCTGACAGCTCTTGTGCTCCATCTCAAGCCCCAGAGAGGTTCACTGATTTATCAGCCAAAGTCCTCAAGCTTCTTCATAGACTTACAGCTTTGTAGGAGGACCTTTAAAGCAAAAAAGAATGCATTTTTCATGCTTAAATCGAATATGTGAGAAATGAGACATTAAAAAACAAAGCTTTGAATTCTTCCCCCTTTGTCTGGTTTGACATCTCCTGCACCATGAAGTGCCACAGCCAAGGCTACAAGAAGATACCAAGTGTCAGCACAAGGATTTAACTCACTCTCAAAATTCCATGGAGCTGTGGAATAACTCCCAGCAGAGAATGTTTTAGGATCCAGCTCTTTCACCCCTAAAACCGTTCAGGAGTAAAGAGAACGTAAATCACAGCTCTTCTCTCAGGGAAGAGTAGCTTCCTACTCTTCTGCTGCTGTGGAGTCTCCCCTGATCCAGGAAGTCCTGCTTGGGCTCGTTGAAAAAGGAAAATTCCAAGCAAAATTCACTACTCTCCAGAAAAAAAGAGCAAGCAAATACGTGAACTTCAGTCTAGATGCCAGAGTTCCTTCCAACACTAAAAATAATCACTTTTGAGAAGCAGCTATGCTTCCAGGACAATAATGAGGTACCTGGTGCAGCCCTGAATGCCACTCAAGAAGAGTTTGGGTGAGAAACAAAGAAAAGCATATTTGAGGAGATGTAATGGATCAAATCCCCTGTGGCAGCTGCACTTCTACAAATGTAAGTTGAGCTGTGCTCATGCCCATGTCAAGAAATCCCATCAGGCATGCAGCCCTGATGCAAGGAAAGTACATTCTCTCAAATACTCAGCACTCTAACATCACTTCAAAGCCCTTCCTTATATGCTATAAGGTTCTGGAAAATATTCCTTGAACTGGTTAATTCATTAAATGGTTGGAATAGTTTAACCTGTGATTTTGCTTTAATGATTATTGTAGAAGGTATAGCATTGATTAGCAATACACAATTTAATGAAAAAACAGGTTGTCTAAATCTATGCTAAACTATGTTTCTGCACTAAACCTAAGAATTCTGCTTCCTTCCACCACTGCTCTGATGGATGGTGACATTATATCATAGGGATACTATGGAGAAGGAGAAATCTTGCATTAGCATAATACAGCAGTGCCTAAGGGCTCCCAAAAGCAGCTGCACTGCTGCATCTGGGAGTGAAGGGGAAGAGGCAGCCTTGGAATCAACAGCCAGGACAGGGTCCACGAGGGAACCATTCAGTCAGGAATTCCAAGCAAGGACAATGGCCACTGGGTGCATCTTCCCAGCTGCCTCCTTTACACAGAAGGCTGAAAATAAGCAAAGTCTGGATTATCTTTAAAGCTCTCAGCAACAGCAACATAAAAGTTACTCTGGTAGGTTCACAACAAATATTGATCCCCAACAAATCTATTAGCTCCTAGATCCCAGGTGTATTGGCACACACATATCAGAAAGAAGGACTAAGAAAAACATTACCTGATTTTGTTCTTTGCAGAGACATTTCTATTTCTCCGGGCAGCACTAAGACAAAAGATCAGGTAATGCAAACGTGCCAATTCTTCTTTTCCCCATTCTTGCTCCTAATAATATATTGTGTCACTTTGCACCTAGGCAAACCCTAGCAATGTTATGGAGTCTTTCTTGCAGAAAACGTTAAAATGAACTCTAAGCCACAGAATTTAGGAAAGAAGTGCCAAAGATCAAAAGTTAGAGAATGACACTTCTGACTCAGAGCTGTGAAATGGTTCCTGAGACTTCAGCAAGTCCAGGGAGACATCAACAGAGTAACATTTCAGGGATGCTTTCTGAGATACCTGAAGGAAAACAATCACAGAGGCACCAAGTCTTTATCTGAGCAAGTCCAACATCTGGGCTATCATCACATCCCATGAAGGAAGCAGGATGAAAAAATTATCCTAGGAACATGTGTATTTCCAGGAGTGACAGCTAGAAACTGCCATGGGAATTCTGCTGTTTACTGTCTCAAACACCTCATTTTCACACAGAAGATTTTGCTTCTGCACAAACTTTTCCCTATGCCAGAGATCTCCCAGTCTTTCAGGAACCATTGCCTCTGCCATGAGCCAGAGACCATCATTTCTGTGCCACACCAATAATATCTAGAACCAACCAGCCTCACCCCTGAGACTGTGCATACAACCCAGGCTCAAAGTCACCTTTTCTTAGCACAGTCTACTTCCCTTCAGGCAAATCCTTCACTGTTTTGTCTCTGACTCCTGCCATATGCAAATGTCAAAGGGTCACACACAGAACAGTGACATGGAAAGGAATGGGGACAGAAACACCTCCTAGCCAGAGGAATGCTGCCTGCAGACTCAGTCCCAAAGGGCTTTTCCTCCTTGCTGTCCTTCAGCATGGAGAAATAAGCAGTGTGCAAACACACAATGAGAATAGAGACCCTGAGATGCACAAGATTGCTAATGACTGGCTTTCATTGGGATGCTGATGAGCTTTGCCTGCAGTACTCATCTTGCTTGGAATAACAATGTTGGAATATTTTCCTGATAAAGAGAAAGAAGAATGCCAGTCTAGATTCATTGCATCACAGAAAATTCAGACTCTTCTTTTCCATTTCAAAGAGGTGGCAGTGTCAAATACTCTAGGAGCTATTCAGGGACTTATAAGAACAGTTAAGCTTCAATAATCAAATACATCCCTCTTTCTAAAAAGATACTGTAGGGCCTCATACCATTTGTGTATTTGTTTTCCATACTTTTAAACTGATATATAAGGGGATTTAAGTGATGTGTGTAAAAGGGCCCATGAAAATTTCCTTTGGCAATCATAGCTTCAAGAGTTTTGAGGACTAATTCCAGAAGTAGTAAAGAAGCCATGATGCTGTTGCTGTTTGTGCTGGGTCATCACTGACCCAGCTCAGACACCCTTTGTGAGACTGAACTTCTCAACTACAAAACTTAGGATTGCTTTTCCTCCCTGTCACCGAAAGAGTCTTGTTTGAAATAAATTTGGGTGAAGAAACACAACTTCAGGAAAACATTCCAAGACCCACATGACAATAACACCTACATTGCTCCAGCTGGCAGACACAGCAGCTGCCCAAAGGCACCAACATTCAGTGTGAGTGCTCAGGGCTCCTTCACTGACACTTCAGCCCATGTTTTATTTCATATTTGTTGCAGAGCAGGCATTCCCATGCTGGGAGTGATTCCACAGCACTGACACTTGGCAATACCAGTGACACGCTTGCACTCTTGAATCCTGAAGTCTCAAAAAAGACACAAATGTGGCCAGTCTCTGGTATTTGCACCTTTCTGGATTAACAAGGAAACCTGTCCATCCTCAAAACCCTCATGGGAATGCCAGGCATGGAAAAGCAGCAGCACTCCCACACAGAGGGACACGGAGGTGGCTACCCAGGATGACTTTACCCCCCATGCTGCTGGCTCTGGGTAACACGACCAGGTCTGTGAAAGAGTCTCCCAAAGTTTAAGAGTGAGTCAGGCTGGGAGCAGCTGGAGAGAAGAATAGAACAAGGTCTATTTCTCAGGAAGATCAGCCTCCTGCACAGGAAGGACAGGCTGCCCAGTGTGCCAGACGTGTTCCTTGCCAAAACCCCAAAAAGAAGCAATAGAAAGCTTTAAGTCAATCTGGCAGTTCCACAAGCACAAACTGACTCAGAGCAAACAATGGATTACAAAGAATTACTTTTCTGTTTGGGTTAAGCAGCCCTCCCCAACAACACTCAAAAGCTCACTCTTCAAGAAGAGAGTTTTGAGACCACCTGACAATTATCAGCAGAGACAACAACAGTTAAAATAAAAACCAAGTATAATTAGGAAGAGGTGAGCATTTTGGTTGTAAGTTCTGCATTTCTCCCCCAGAAACAGTATGTTTTCCACACAGAGAAACAAGTGTTCTAGTTATGGCATGCATTAAGCAACCTGGGTGGGAAAAAAAAAATAATCAGAGCATGGAAATCACAAAGCAAGTTAAACAAAAGCAAAGAATTTTCAACATCCTGATGCAAGGGGAAATATTTAGAAGTTTCATTAGCACTGACCACTGTACATTAGGCCTGCTATTTCCCAAGGGCCCTGACATTTTGAATGCTGTGAGAACACTGAGAAAGATCAGCTCTTGCAGAAAGAGCTGTTGTTAAAATCTAAAACCCACTTTGTACAAAGACTATTTGCACAGCATTAAAGTAATAGCTGGAACTGTCTGTCCAGGCTCAGTGAGGGCAGAGGTACTCAGAGCACATGAACCTGCCAAGTGATGCTGCAGAGATTTTTGCAAGTGTTGCCTCACATCCTTGCACCTACAGCTGAGAGCACTGACAGGAACTGACTTGCATGAATTCCACAGCAGTCACTACTCATGGATCTGTTTCTCCACCTGCCTTCAGAAAGTCACCTCTGCAACACAGATGGACACTCCTGAGCCACAAAAACACCTCCAGAAAATCCCAGGCACCACAATTCTTCCCAGTCTTCTTGAGTAAGGTCTCCTACAGAGTCATCTCTGCAGGGTAAACAAAGACCCTGCAAGGCACAGCAAGTCATGGCTGCTTTACAGGGCAGGCCAGGAACTCAAATCTGCTCCTTCCAGCCTTGGAGAGGAAAGACCTCAATGTCTTTTTTGCTACAGAAAGAAATAATTGCACCCAATTTTGCTGTTGCAAGCACAAGACCATAAGGGAATTTCTACAGGCCAGAGAGCTCTCCATTGCTGTGGGGGGTCCAGTCATTACTCCTGACAGTCTTTAGGATCCAGGGATCAAGAACAGCTTTATCACTCCACTCTTTGATGAGCTTAGGTGTGGTGGCCTCTGGGAGTAATGACAACCATCTGTGCCCAGAGATCACTGGAAAGGTTCAGTGACTGCAGAGCCTGTGTCAACATACACCAGGTGAGAATCTGACTCTGCCTAATGGTGAAACAAATGCAGAGCTGCTTCTCCTGAGCCTGGGAGACAGATTTATGCATCTTGCCTCTCCTGACATCACCAGTGGATCCAATGAGCCAAACTTGTTCTTAAAAAGAACCAACTTCTCCTGAAAAGCAACGTGTCACATTTATCATAGAGCAAAGGGACGAGATACAAACACACACCTCTGTCCAGAGAGCACCAGTGACAGCTGTAGAACCACATGTGTTTAACTCAATACAAAAAAACATCAGGAAAATGTTGTACAAAATTCACACCTTGGCCAAACACAGACCTAAAATAGGCGGACAAAACCTGCATGGAACTGATACTGCTTTGCAACTTTAAATGTTTTCTGAAAGCAGCATGTGTCTGTAAATCCACCCTGCACTTAGCAATCTCACAGAGCCCTCTTAAACTTTGAGATGTTCAGGGTTGTCCCCCTCAGAGGCATTTCAGCCATCTCCTGTCCCTTCTGACTTGAGAGTAAGTGTGAAACTGGAAATTTTATCACCAAACCCACGAGCTTTACCAGATCATTGCTGCTGGCAGCATGCTCTGTTTCCTCATACTTACCCAACACAGATAATATGTGATACCTACTTACTGCTACGTGTTATGGAGTATATACACTACAAAATAACTTTCTATATGTTTTCAATTATGCACTGAATTTAATGCAAAGCCTTTCTGCTACTTCAATAAAATAGAACACCTTTTTCTCCCCAACTACAGCAGCTGTACTGCAGTGGTAACCACACCTGTTAAAATACAGAATGCTTATTTATAGAGCTCATTTAGGCAAACAATCATTTTTTCAGACAGAATTCACAAAGACACCAGGTTCACAAATTTATCACAGCTAGAAAGGGACAGTGTTTATTTACACTAGAGCACCCCAGAGATTTAGAGTTTTCTCTCAGAATTAGAACCATTAGAAACCATCACCATGGAGTCTCTCTCTCTTGATCGTGTGTTACTTAGAAGGGAGGGAAGAATCAAGCCTGTCACAAGCAACAGCAGATATTAAAGATAGACCCAATCTGATGTGCAAAAGTGTTTCAATTGCTGCTTAGAGAGGTTGGTTGTTTTCAGCCCCACTGACTGCCAGAGACATTCTGAAACCAGAGGTGGTTCTTTCTGGTCCAAAAATAATTTTTTCCATGATTGAACATTCCTCTGTCTCTTTAAGATCAAATCACTTTATACCTGCTACAAAGAAATCAACAAAATTCAAATCTATATTTCAGCTTTTAAACCATTTGGATCCAAACTAAACTGCAAGGTACATTCATCAAAGGGTTAGAACACATGTCTAGGTCTTGTCTCTGTAAATCTAGTGCTGTAATTTTGATTTTTTTTCTTGAGTGCATAGTTTTTGTCATGTATAAAAACAACTAAAAATGCCATAAACTGATAACTTTTGCTTTCTTATTCACACTGTAGTAAAAACATAAAAGCATCCTTTTTTACCATCTTAGCATATTAATGCCTTACAATGGTCATTACATTAGGGCCAAGAGAATTAATTAAAAGGCAATAGCATACTAGTGTGAAAAGCTAATATACAAACCTGCCTGTTTGCACATCTGCACAGTACAGTGTGATTAACTTGACCAGGCTTGGTAACAGCACACCCTTTAGCTCAAAGTGTGAGATAAGATATAATGACTCCCTCTGGCTGAAGGCAAACCTCACAGCTGACCTTCACAAACACTCAGGTACAATTGTGTCTTAGCAATTCATTACTCTGAACTGACCTGAAAACATTTATGACCCCAGAAGTCACTTTTGCCACAGAAAGTGGCAGCGACTCCAAGCAAACCAACCTACCACTGTAAAACATTCAGAATTAAAAATAAAATATATAATCAGTGTTTCAGTGGCTTTTCAAATCACAAAGTGCTGTCAAATACTAATTTCTGACAAGCATCAGCAGCACTGAGCAGATGATGTTGAACTACCTCTGGGTCCTACCAACTGTAGAAGAGCTCATTAAAAATGCATCCAAGAAAATTCTCTCATGCTACAAATCAAGTTTTATTTAAACAAACTAAAAGACAGACAACTAAGAAACTACAGGGAACCAGGCAGCACATACATCTCAGAATCTCCCAGCCTTTGTGCTGGAGAGCAATCCCTCAGCCCTGAAAGCCCAGGCTGGACTCTGCAAAGAATATAAAGAGCTTTCCAATTCCCCACCCCGAATCATTAATTCCTCAACCTGGAAAATGCTGTTGGGAGCTTAAATGATGAATCTCTAGTGCCATTCTCCCAGCATGCATTAACTCCTGAAGTTTCTCAGCTTCTCAGATTTTCCTCCATCTGTTGACTGCACTCACCTTCTAAGATTCATCTTAAAGGCTAAACAACCCCAGCTTCAAATTCCCTGGTCTTGTTCTACATCCCCCTGGGTTTGCTCCCCACCTCTGGGTTTGCAGAGTTTATTTTGGAGGTCACAAGGCCCCTGTGTCACAGCCCACACATCCCGAGGTGGACTGAAAGCTGAATAGTGAGTGAATAGACCAGGAAATAGAGCAAGGGAGGTGTGTGTGGGGAGGGAGGAATTGAGAAGCTTCCTATGGTGCAGGATCAGCCTGTTTCTTGGCTCCTTGCAAATGTTCAGTTTGTCATCACAGAGTCTATAGATCTAAAACAAAATTCTGATCTTTCCTCCCAAATCCCCACAACCTCTGCTCTCCATCAGTCAGTCACCAAATACAGGTGAGCTTGCAATGGGCTTTTTCCAGCAGTTATCACACCAGCCTCAGCACAGCAGCATCCCCTGTTTCCCCACACACGGAGTGCAACATCTCTCTGTGAGAAATGGTCTTTTTGCCTGTGGTAACACAATGCCAATACACAACACAGTCCCAATCACACTGATAATAAAAACCCAAATTACATCATCTTACAACAGTCAGGCTAGTCCTTACATTTCTCACCCAACTTGCTGGCCCATCTACCAACCCATCTCTATTTCTATTCCAAAAATTGCAAACAGTCTCTTTTTGACAAGCTAGAATAAATATGCTCATCAATCCTACTGTGTTCGTACCCACTGTAAGGTTAAAGAATTTCCAGAAGCAACTTAAAGCTATAAAGCCAGGACTGACTGAAGGGCACAGCAAGGCACAAAGGGCCAGCTAAGCTTCACTCTCCTTTTACTTTTGCATCCTCACTTTGGTAGGACAAGCCCCAGAGATGTCAATTCATATGCAACGTGAGGTCTCCTTTTCCTTCCCCATGCCAAAAATAATGCATTACCATCTGTTCACAGCTAACAGACATGAACTGCTTCCACAATGATCCTGTGTAAGAGCTGAACGACTCCAGCCAGTCCCTGTCCAAGGCAAACACACCTCGAGACAAAAGCCCTGGAAAGCCCCACAATGCCACCCCTCAGCCTTGTGTGTCCATCCCTGCCTCGTGGCACCAGCCAGAAGATGAGTGTTAATAAGAGAGCTGCTTCCCAAGAGCTTTGCTGAACTGCACTGTCTCCTCCTGTTTTATTATTTATAACACCCCAATCTCTCTCGTGCCCAGCCAATGCAAAAGCAGTGACAAGAAGGCAATGTGAATGGAAAGCTTTGTAAACACACAAGAAATAATGTCAAAAAACCACAACAAATTTCTAAGAAATGAGAACTCGGAACTTCAAAGTCAAGTCAAGCGAAAAGCAACCTGTCAGGGCAGGAACAAAGGGAGCTGGTGCTGTGTGCATGGCAATTACTCCATCTGCAAACTCTGCTGAAGAGCAGAACTAACTATAAAAAGAATCCAGCAATGCAAGCCCTCCCTGCTAGTCAAATGAAGGAAATACATCCTTCCAAAGACAATATAAGCAAATGAGGGGAGAAAGCCAAGGGAACAGAACAAAAGGAACATCCCAAAATACTTTTAACAGTCAAGCTCCTGATTTTATGAGTATAATTGAGAGCTTCCAGAACTGCAGAGTCACTGTTGCTGCATGGTCATCATTAACTAAGAATGCTTCTTGAAGTTATTTAACTCAGAGGAAGAAAGAGAAGATCAAGGACACAAAGTTGTGCTGCTGGCATCAAAACACTGAAAGAAAAGCAGTGTATACTGAGAATTTCTCTGGGTGTACACAATGCTGCCACAAGTAGAAATGAAAATAAAAATAATTTTGCCTAGAGTCAGAATTACCTATTAATTTTAAGGCCTATACCAAATAATGACAATTGTTTTGAATGACTTACACAGAAATAGATGCTCCAGCATAAACCTCTAAACCCATATCAAGATGGACAAAACCCATCTTTTTTCCTAAAATCTAAAAACATACTGCAATTCCCATCCACAATCATAGGATTCAGGCACTGAAATAGGTTGCTTAGGGAAGTGGTGGAATCATCATCCCTGGAAGTGTTCAAAAAGTGTGTGAATGTGGCACTTGGGGATGTGGTTTAGCAGTGATGGTGGGTTAGTTGCTGGACCTGGTGATCTTAGAGATCTTTTCCAACCTTAATGATTGTCCAGTAAGATTTATAGCTCAGAGCACTCAGGATCTAGCTCTTCCCAACACTCCCAAAGGAAAAAGATGGAGCTAAAATGCTTTCCTGCTATCCCAGGAACAGGAGGGTGCTTATAACACTTGCAAGGCTGCCAGCTGGCCTCTGCAGGTTCCCTCTGCACACATCCAAGGAGTTCTCTGGCATTCCCTTGTGAAAAGACTACAGGAAGCAATACAGGGTTTCAGGTACCACCTCCACTTCCATCTTCCACTCCCACAGGGGCTGACCAAGCAGGCACCAGAGCCTTAAGTCAGTGACCCTCTTCCAGGCTGAACTTCCAAATACATCTCCAAATGGCAAAGAGTGATCATCACTCCTGCAGCTCCCACTGCCATCCCTGGGGCACAGCAAAAGACAGGCTGGCAGAGGAGGCAGAACCTTGAAGAGCAGTTGTGATTTCCTACACTGCTGCTCACCGTATTTACCTCAGTGTTCAACACAACTCTCACTCAGGGGTCTGCCTGACTTGGCATTCTGGGATTGGAACATTTTCCTTATTGCTTCCTGTCCTGAATAATCACACACCAACACCAATCAGTCCATGGACCAGAGATGCATGACAGAACTCGCTCAGTTTCTAAACTCTCTCATGTGGAAGTTTTCTAAGATCAGCTGATTCACAGGGAGGACCAACTGTGTGTTTCTCAGCTGCCACTAGGTCTAAATGCAACAAGGCTTTTTCCATATCAAACTGATATATTCATATTCCCAATGAGGAAAGTCAAACCATTCCTGTCTACTTCAGCCTCTCAGGTTTTCCCTTAATGTATTCACGCCTCCATCATCACTTGAGCTTAACAAGCATGACTTCAACTAGGAAATTCACATCTTTTTGGGAAGGCAATGAAGGGGAGATTTCCATTTAATCCTGTATATACCATGGTAGAAATTAGTTCTTTTGTTCCATTAAAATGAAGCCTCAAAATACTAAACCAGCATTTTTTTTTTTCTTAATTATTCCTGTTGTTGCAGAAGTACCAGCACATATGTCACTGGAATAGAAAGATCAGTCTTGTAGGTAATAAGTTTTATTGAGTTCTCGGAACCATATCATCTGTCCACCAGACTTTTTAATTTGCCACATGACTGGTTCACTGTAACATCAGCTCTTGGAGTACTTGGGTAGGAAGGAATTCATGCTGAGTGCTTTCCTGAGCCAAACAAAAGTATTCTTCTATGTGTATGTAGATTAGAGAACACTTTTTTTTTTCTCCCAGCAGTATTTAGATCACTTTTTTTCACTTTAGGGGCAGATGACTAATTTATATATAGTTATTTACATGCAAACTATACTTCCATCTTGTTTAACCTCACTAAAAAAATAAAAGCAAACTCTCCAGAGCTGATATTCGAAGCATGGGGTGTGTGTGGGGAGGAAACTTCCATGCTGGTGCAACCAGTTCCTGGGAAGTTCACATCACAGTCCTGTAAAAACCACACTCCACCTGCATGGAGAGACTCAGGGCTGAGGGCCAAGTCTTGTACTTAGTGAACTCAAAACAAAAAAAGCAAACTCAGACAAAATGAAAACAGAAGGAATCCCAGAAACCTGCAGAGTTTGACAGATGTGGGTCCGTGCAAAAGCTTTCAACATTTTCCTTTTTACCTGCTTGTATGGATCAATATTACATAATCAGGAAAATTCCTACTTAGTGCTCCATGTGTCCCTCAGGGCCTGGAGAGGTCCTAGGGTGAGACAGTACAGCTGGCAATGGCACAAAGGGACAACAATTAGTGGTAGTTCTGACAAGCTGTGACACCTTTGAGAGTGATAAACCCAGGTACTTTTACACATATCCTGTGTTATTAAGAAAAGCCAAGCATCTTCAGACTTTTGAAACCCTGATTTCAATTGCCACTGCTTAATTTTACTTTCTCATCAGTCCATTCCTCCTAAAATATAGCCAAACACAAAGCTTGGGAGAGAGAAAAAAAAGTAAAATCATATAGTCAACCTGTCCTTCCCACCCTCAGTAGGGTCAGTCCACTCAAAACACACAAAGTATTCAAACAGGATCTGGTCTTCAAAACCAAGACAGGAGGGTCTTTCTTTGCATAAGTAAAATCCTGATCCTGTCTCCTATCATCTTGAGTTTCACCAAAGGTTCTCACTCTTTCACTGTCCTAACACATTTAAAATGTTTAAATGTATCTAGTACCCGTATCACAGTGTAAAACTCATGGAGGGGGGGAACCCCAACCATGCAACTGAACATTTGTAATCTCCATTTTGCAACAGTAATTATGTTAAGTGATGAAATTATTTAAACTCCATCAATGTAAGTCACATTTAAGTCAAATTAAGGACATAAACACAAAATTTTGCAACAATAGGCAAGAGGGATTTAATTGAAATTGATGTAACTTCTGCCTACACACAAGCCTCTGGTAAGTAGAATACCTGTGTACTAAATGGAATATTTATCTGGAAAAAGGGATACATTTAGTAGTATTAATCCTAAATAGATGACAGAATTGTAATTGGTTTTGTGGAGGAAAGAAAAAAGGCAATTAATTTCAACTTACGTTGAACAAGACACATCAGGGTAAAATATTGACAAAGCAGATGATTCTGTTCCCCTATGCAGAATGCCAACTGGCACCCACTTTCAAAATGCCAGTGTAAAAAACAAACCAAAATAAGAATAAAGAAATCAACCATTTAGAAGACTACACTGCACATTACTGGATCACAAGCAAATTATATTCTTTGCAGAAATAGGAGGGGAGAAAGACTCTACTGGATTTAAGAGAAGCAACCACCCTACTTTTTCAAACACATGTGTAAACATGTAAGTATTCACACGTGTATGTAGTTCCCCTTTGTGGGCACAACCTGTGAGACCTCAGGGACTGCGTATGAAAGTCAGAAATCTGGACAATTCACTAATCCTGTGTTCAAAAGGCACAACAGCACAATATGTGGTGGTGCAGTACTCTTTGTTATTCAATATCATTCTATGATGACAGAACTCTGTGTTCAATTTAATGATTTGAAGGGCACCACCCCTCACTGCCCCCATTGCAGGCAGCAGAGGAAGGAAACCTATAAAGGGACACCTTTAAAGGTCCCTATAAAGGGTGACCTCTCAACAACCCCCAGAGTCACAGGTACCACAGACACAGCCCAACAAACCCATCCCTGTAGAGCCTTGGGAACCAAAGCAGCCCTCACTCCTGGCCCAGAGATGCTCCTGTGGGGAGCTGGAGTCTCACCAAAGCTGTGACATTGACAGTGCCCTGAACTGCTGCCTTGTGTGAGGAGGGATGATCCAGGTCTCCATCTTTCACCCACACACAGTTTTGAATTTCCTCCCAGATGGAGCAGCAGTGGCTGGACAAAGCTCAACACTTCACTGCTGCCACCACCAAAGGTCTGCACAGCCAGTCCCTGCACACCACCTTCCACTCCCAACACAACACAGGCTGCAAGAACAAGGACCACCCATAACTTCAGTGCTGGGATTTCTCTGCTCAGCAGGAATCAGGTATGAATGATCAAGGAGCACACGATGGGTCCTCTCCCAACAGCCAGGGACCCAAACATACCCTGATGGCATCACACACCAACCTCCAGCACAACTCAGACTCCTCTGGTAGCAACATCAGCACCTTGTGAGAGCAGTTCTTGTGTGAGCTGAATGCATCTCACAGCTCTCGCTTGCAGGTTCCCCCTGAAGCAAGTACATTACACACTTCTTTAGAAAACACACAGCAGTTTAGAAACTACTGCTCTAAAAGAGCATTAAGTTTATAAAATCACACATTCAAAGCAAACTGTCAAGCAAGATTTCCTGAACAACCTTAATTGAGCTCCCTTGTGTATTTACAGCATAATAGACTTATATATTCCTGGGCTATTTTCTTTCCCTACCATCTGAGCCTCATTTGTACAGCACAGAGTTACAGGGAGGGAGGGAATATTGCTCCTCATCTTAATACTACACCTGGTTATTAGATCTTCAGCAAACATTATCCAGTCTCTCCACTGAATGCAAAGCTGGCAATTCCCTTTGGACATTTATTTTCTAGTGCTCTCCCAACAGTCCCTAACTTATTTTCACCAAAAATGTATATGCAGTAAATAAGCAATAAAATAACCCCCATCAACTGCACACAGAAGAGGCCAGATGAAAAGGTCACAGACTGGCAAAGGTTAGAACATGGAAAAGCTTCAGATAAATCTGAAGTGTCAGATGAGCCCTTGCTATACAATTACTACCAGCTATGTGTAATTTTTAGAAATTATAAACTGTGAGAATCAAGCTCTTAATCATTCAAGGCAGAGACAATTTCAGCTTTTGCTGCAGGTGCCCCCTGGCTCACTCCAATCCAGGGGCCTCCCTGGGTCACACAACAGCCCAACCCCAAAATGCACACAACACGTTGTTTCCAGGCATTTCAGTGTCAGCAGTTCCTACCATCACTTGGGATTTGTTCTTCTCTTGCTGCCTGGGTTGCAAATAAATTTCTTTCTGTGCTCTCTAATTTCTTCTGAAGTCAGCAGTATGGTAATCCTTGGAGAGTTCCCAAGCTGCTCTTTAGGGAAGCAGTTAAAAACAGGAGTGTTTGGCAAACATTATTCATGCTATAGGTCTTAGAAAAAAAGAAAGCAAATTTCTGATATTAATTTTGAAGCAAAACTATACTGTTGTGCAAATATAATCACATTGCTGTGTATAAATTTGCAAGTATTTTTCATGCACTCTGCTGTAAAACGAGCTGTAAAAGGAAAAAAAAAAATTACTATACCCTCTTCTCTCCCCTTTCTTGGTTTTATGAACTGCAAGGCAAGTTTTCCCACACAAACCCCATTTTTTTTCCCTGCCTTTCTTTTCAAAATTAAACATTCAGGTCTCATCTCCCTCAACATGTCAGAACTAGCAAGCTTATGTTATCACGGGGAGCAAACAAAATCTGATTAACTGCAATGGAGGGGATTTCTTTTTAGTAGTATTTAAACCTATTAGATGGCAACAAGAAACTTCTGTTTCATTAAAAACACTTGAGAGAAAAAGCTTGTTGCTAAGTTCAGCAACATTGCACTGTCAGTAATGCACTGAAAGCTCTTAATCCACAGCCATGGATGGCACAAAGAAACTCTCCCACAAAGAACAGATGAACCAGCAACAGCCCTGCTGGTTCAGGTGACGTGACTGGGGAAAGCTGCATGAAATTAGCCAGCCAAAAAACAATTTAAAAAAGAAAAAGGAAAGAAAAAAAAATATACAAAATATTTAAAAGGTTGGTGGGTTTAGCAGAACTAAACTAATTTCTATTCTCTAATGTGCTTTCCTTTACCAAATGTATTCAAACTTTATCTGTTTTCAACAGAAGTGCCAACAGGCTGTGTACAGAGTGGAAGTGCCCATGTAATTCAGATATAATTTAGCAGCTAAATTATCTTTGCAGTGAAAGTCCATTACTAAATCGCTTCACTGGAAAATGAATCATAATGGAACAGTTACCAGCATTCCTTGGATATATATGCCCTCCTTAGCATGTTTTTGATATTCAAAGGCTTCTTCAGCCTGTGCCAGCTAAGTCAGTAAATTCACATTAACTCGCTTCAAAATACACAGGACATTCTGCTTGAAAACAATTTACAAAGCAGAGATGGACTGAAATCTTGGCCTCACACTTCCAGGATTGCATACTCCACCTGAAGTTCCTTTCACAGGCAATAAAAATGCAGACTAATTTTTTTTTTTTTATGAAAAAACCCCATAAAGAAGAGAGGAAAGTCAAAAAGCAAATTAATGCAAAAAATGCAGGGCAGGAATACTTGAAAGCAGCACTCGAGGAAGGTGATACAAGACGACATATTCCAGGCAGCAAAATTAAAGACTAAAGACATTTTTAAAAACACTAAAAGTGACAGCAATAATGTAGAAAATGCTCAAAAATAGCTTCCATTCCACAACAGAAGATAACAAAATACTTCAGTTTTACTGGGTAACACAAGGCTGTTCCACAGCACTTATTAAATATAGACATTTTAAGGTAACTAATAGGCACTCCAGAGTTTAAAAGACCTGGCTGAAGGGAGGCAACAAAAAATACTGGTTCTTTTCATTACATCTTAGAATACCTATGTCATTCCAGGAGACTCAAAGAAAGCTAATGTTATGTCAGAATTTAAATATAATGAATGAGTGCTTATCGACCTGTCAACCTAATACCAGTTCTAGCTAAGCTAAGGCAATGAATTACAATCGTCTTTAATTTTCAGACAACCAAGAGCAGTTTATAAAATGAATCCCTGTCAGGCAAACCAGTTGTTTTTCTTGGTGTGCTATGAGCCTTGCAGAAATAACAGGGTTTGTAGCTTATCAAAGCAGATGGCAAGAGTAATTTTGTTACTGGCTGGGAGCACCTACCTGGCAAACAAAAACTGGGCATTAGAAGGTTCATTTAGTTGAGCTGGCAACTCTACTGTGCTCCAGTGACTTTAGGTGGAAGGTAAGTTCAGACTGGAAGTGTAACATCATTTCCAGGAGCCAGTAAATCTCAGGACAGTGATGAGGAGTCTATTGCTGATTCTGCAGCAATAAGCTGCTAAATGAAATTTGGGTCTTTGGAAGGATGAATGGAAGAAGAAAAAGGGGAATTACCTGCCTGCATAGCAAAGAGCAAATCCTGGACAATCACCCAGCTCTGCTCAGCTGTGCACAAAACTATTTCAAAACATGAGCATAAACATTCAAGAAAGATTTATCCTTCCACGTGTGTCTCCTCCACAGGCCACTCACTCACTGACTCAGGGCAGGACCAGGCCCCCACAGAGAGAAGGGCACGTGCTTCAAAGAGAAACAGATGCTAATGCACCACCAGTGCTGCCAAACTGCTGATATTACCCTTCCAGAACAGCTACTAAAGCAATAAAAATGAAAACAAACACTTACCGAGGTACTGCAATTGATATTACAAAAATGAGTCCTGAAGTTATTACATAATTTCATGTGCTTCATAAACCATTAAATACTGAGATGTAATGAGGTAGCTCTTAAAATAACCAGGAAAGGATCACTGGAAAATAAACTAACCAACAGTTTAGCCTAGGCCTTGGTTACACAGAGCAGTGACTGCCTGGCTCCCTCAAGCAAATGTCACATCTGTCACATCCAAAGGAAACATGAGGTGGGAAATAAGGAGGTGACAACACCTCTCCAGGGAGCAGCACCGATGCACCTCGGAGCGCCCACGGCCCGGTCAGGCCAGGCAGGGCAGGAGACACAGAGCCCCCAGAGCAGAGCAGGAACTGTAACACCAACGGTGTGGGTCAGGCTCCAAAGGCATCCTGAGTGCAGAGGAATCACCCCAGATGTTTGCAGGCCAGTGTAAAGACAGCAGCAACACACTGGGGGGGAGCAGGTAGGGACTGTCTTGGGAAAACAAGTGGGAAGATGCTGTTAATATAAAGGAAATATTCAAATGCTAACATCTGATAATAATTCAAGAGATGCTGCAATTAGTTTGGTTATGCTTCCAGAACCCCCCTTAAAGAACACAAGTTTCCAGAGGACTGGCCCATTTTTGCTCCCACTGCAGTCACCAGAGCATTTGCTATTCATCTCATGGGGAAAGGCTCCCAACCACCATCAGTGATTCTACACACAAACCCAGGAGCAAGCATGTCTTTGGGCTGGACACAAGCAAAGGCATCACCTTTATAAAACCTCCCAGCTGCTCCACTACCCCCTTTCAGCTTCAAACAACTCAAATCCCTCCTGAATGCACCAGGTCTGCTGCACACCATCCTCAAGCACTAATCCTGGCAGAATTCAGGGCCACACAGCTCCAGAACAGAGACCACACAGCCTTTGTAAACTACAGCCAGGCAAAACTGAAGAATTTCTGGAGAAAGCTTAAATAGAACTATCTATAGGTACCACTAGTGCCCAGATACAGCCAAAGACATGTTTGAAGCTTTGTGCTACATTTTGCACTCATTTTTCAATGTGTTTGGAACATTAAGGCAGTTTGTAAAGTATATAAAACCTGTGAACACAAGTGGGTATCTTACAGTATGGGGCTATTTTTACTTGAACTTGATTGAAATGGCCTACATAGCTTATGGCTAAGGTAGCTTTCCAAATGATAGCTTTCCTAAAGACATATTGATACACTCTTGAAGTTTCATTAGGTGCAGTGCAGGTATCATGGGTTGGACTCTCCATCTTTAACAACTTTTGCCAAACAAATAATTTCAACTGCAGTGTCCTACATATGGTCTACAGCACAGGCTGTACATTTTGTTCTGTCACCCTGGAGTTAGACAACATAAATATATCAGTCTCAAGTCAGAGGAAGCGTGGTTCTCCCAATTTAAAAAGATGTTTTTAATGTTAACATTTAGCATTTGATTTTAACAACTGTTTTATGGGTTTTTACAACTACTTAGGAACCAACATAATTAAGGAAATCGGATTTTCTTGCTTCCACTCCTCTCCTTGCAATAGTAAGGAGCTGATTCAGGAGATGTTATGCTAGTACACAATTAGGGTCACAAATATATGCATAATCTAAAAGGGCAGAGTTCACTGTGCAATAGTTACTCATGTTCCATTATTCATAAATGCTCTGATAGCTTTTCCACAAACGCCCAGTGCTTAATGAATCTTGAAAGCTTTTAGTTCAAACAATTATTCCTCATGAAAATGTGTACCAAAGCATATTATTTGTAACTCTATTTGCTTCTCCCCATTTAAATTTCAATTGCTGAGCTGGAAGCAGAAACAAAACCTTCACTGTTGGGCAACAGCCACAGTAAAACAAATTATGAAGGTGGAGCAGCTGATGAGCACACACAAAATAAAAGTTAAGTCCTTCAAAGTACATCAGTGTGAGGACCACACTTTTTGTATAAAATAAGGGTCAGCACTTGAATTAATTACAAACTGAAAGGGGGATCTTACTGATGAATATTACTGGGTATTTCCAGTTCAAACCAGCTGCAATCAATTAACTCTGCCTTTGCTGTCACCTCAACAGCCCATCTACACAGCACTGACATGAGGGAACAATGCAGCAATGCCCAGTTCCAACTGAGAACATGGGAATTGCATTTCCCCAGTCTCTAACTGGAAAGGGCTGGGCTGTTTTCTGGGAATGCTGCAGCTCAGGGCTCAGGGTAACCCACAAACCTCCCAACCTCCAGGAGTGCTCAGGAATGCCCAAGGCAGATGCTCTACATCCTCCCAACTGCTCACAGGGATGAAAGTCCTGAATGGTAAGAAAGATGTTTTGTGCACAGAAGTTGGGTTGAAAGAAGAGTGGGGAGGGACAAGTCAGTCCGACCAGCTTTGAAGTCCAACCTGCCACGCTGAAATCAGCCTGGGCTCCCCCAGGAGCTGGGCCAACCTTCAGGCATCACAGGGGAGAAAAATCTGCTCGTGGTGCTTGCAGCCCTCTCCTCACCCTGGGTGAAAGGTGCATGGGGAGATGTTACAATCTGTTTCCATCTGAATTGCTGGAGCTGATAAGCATTTTCAAGTGCCTGAGTTTTGCCTCCCAGGGAGACTGGATCTGGGAGCTGCCCCATTATATCTGCATGCTCTCTCACACACATACATCCTCTGCCTACAGAGGAAACATTTGTTGTAAACATATGGAGAAGGCCCTGCTGGAGGCCAGCATTTAATGCTCTAGTTAATAACATTTTCGAAGAAAGAAAAAAAAAAAAAAGGAGGGGGGGAGAAGGAGGAAACTAAATTCAGTAGGATGTGAACACAAACAAAGCTCTCAGGTGTAAAGGCATTTGCCAAGGTTTGAGCAAGCAAGCTTAGAGACATCCTAGGGCTCTAATAAATGAGGGACATGGCACCTCAGAATGCATGAGATAATTACCTGTCTCTATAATATACACACACACACACAGAGGAAGGGGGATTCAGCCTGTTTGTGGTCAATTTGAGGTGTGCTGAGGGCAATTTACATGAGGCTGACATTCCTTACCAATGTTCTCAAATACAACAGAACAATTGTTTTTAAATGTCAGACAGCATTTATCCAACTTGTCCTGCACGGTCCTCCTCTTCTGTCCAGGGAGTAGCAGCTGTCTGGCTGATGCTCTGGGTTGTTTTCCTCCTGGCTGGATTTCTCCATTTAGCTGCCAGCATTTTTGTTCTTTGATGACTGGGTTTGTAAGCTGGTACCCACTGCTAATGATAATGGCTACTGAGGTCTATTACAGAGCAGTGCAATACTGACAGTTTACATCCCAGAATGGGGGAAAAACCACCAACGTGTGGGTATGGATTTCGCTCCAGGATCAGCTGTGCCTTCCTTGACTAATTAATCTGCAAGATTTGAACAGTCGGTAGAATGAAAAAAATGGGTCAACTTGGCAGCATGGGACTTAAATAAAAATGAGGCAATAGCTCAGACTATGTCTGTGCTTTGTCCAGGTTTGAAGCCAACACAATATAAAATAGAGTCTTATAAAATGAAATGAACTGATAACAAATTAGGTGAGGGTAAGGCAACTTGTTCTGTGCCCAGGAAAGAAGGTATCTGTACCTTTACTGAAGGCCACACCATGACATCATTAGGATGCAGAGATGGACAATGCACTTAATATATGAAAATTAAACAGGCTTCTCCCAGGGAAGAGTAACACAAAAAGATAAAGGCAACTCTAGTCTATATAGTCATACTTTGATTTAAAATTTATATTGTATGTATGGGGTTTTTCCCACAGTTTTGGAAGCTCAGGCAATCCCAAAGGAAACCCAGCATCCAATACTATGCTGTATTGCTCTGATTATTCAGTTTGTGGAGGCAGAGTTGAAAGACTGACCACCATGGACAATCTTGTCATTCCTTACTGCAAAATGAGCATGTGTCTGACTGGGATAAAGCAACTGCCCACCACTAGGACATGCAACAGTGCTCACTCAGGAGAAGCAAATTAATTTTGTACAGTTCTAAAGCTCAGTTTTCAAAGGATTTAGTGTGAAAGATGTTAAAAGAGACTAATTGAGTGGTTTTGCGACCAGAACATGACTCCTCTGCAAATTCTGTGGTGTCTTATATACTTACATAAAGACCAACAACTTCTTCAGTCCCATACAAAGCAAGAAACTCCAAAGATGGAGGCAAGAGACCTCCTTCCTTATAGCTTTGAGACCCCCATCCTTCATTCAAATGCCATTAAAATCAGTTCACAAGTAAAAGAAGCCAGACACCTATATGCCAAGACCAAGTATATGCAAGTCTTGTTTTTACAGGAACACGAGGGGAGGCAGCTGAACACACCTTGTGACAAGCTGGCCCTAATTCTATCCAGATTCAGAGTAGGCAGCAGGCCACTTCTCCCACAAAGGGAAGCTGCAATGCATATTGAGTCAATCAGAGGACGCCAGTCATGTTCCCCCTCTAGGCACCAAGTTCTTCTACCTCTCCCAAACACAGCACTGATTTAATCTAAGAAGGTTTACAGAAAATAACTTGTTCTCTCCTTTCTTCACAGAGTGTCTCTTTCCCACTTGCTCTGCCCACTCCCATCCTACCCTTGGATCACGAGCAGACTTAACTCGCTCTGTTACCAATTCTCTTCTGGTAGAAATCTTGCTTTGTACAAGGTACCAAGGAGTAAGAACATTTTAAAAGGATGACTGAGCAGGACAACATTGCAACACAAATTCTGGCCCCCAGTCATGCACACAAACAACTGAGCCACCTGCCAATATTTAAAGCAAATGTGTAGAACAAATTTCTTTGTTAATTTATTGACCAATTTCCCTCCTTCTCCACAAAGGGAACACTGTGCTCCACCCCTCCCCTCTTTGGGCAGCTCAATCCCATCCTCTGCCCAGCATTTTATTTTGGTCTTGCAATTGTTGTCTGCTACAGAAGCTACTTACAGCTACAGAAGACAAACGACAGGCAAAAAGCAGCTAAGAACCACTGAATTTGTCCAAAAGCATTACATGGTATATATTTCATTCTGTAACTTAACCAGGCAGCCACAATAAAAGCCCCAGACATCTCTCCTTGTCCAGAAGCAATTCAGGCCCTGGGGAATGATCTTGAATAGTGGCTAATGTGGGTGATGCCATCTCTAACGCAACAAGGTCAAAATGTGTAATTAGCATTTTTCTCTCAGGGTTTCTCTCCCTTGCTGTGGTGCTCACTGTGCCGGCTCTCCTGGCTGTGGGCCGGCCTCCCTCCCCTGCAGGGGAAATCACAACGAGCTCCAGTGAAGACAATAGCAACAGCCCAGCAGCAATCAGCTTCTAGGGGTACTCAGCACCCACCAGTGCCAGTGCAAATGTTACAGTGAAAGTTCAACTCAGTCATCGAGAGGCTGGTCTTCCCTTCATACTGGATTTCATCAGATCAACACTTAGAGCAAGAAGCCAAAGCAGAAACTAAGAGTGGAATGTGTGAGCTGGATGAAGGGGACTCACAAGAGCTGTTGGCATCCCAGGACCACAGCAACACATTTTCACTGGGATCTTGGCACTTTCAGTGGAGTCTGAAAGACTTTTAACAGGTAGAGTTGCCATGACAAGGAGAGCATTTGCTGCAGGTTCTGTGGGACAATGCCTGTACTAAAACCTCCATCCTCCTCCCTGCACATAGCATTGGTAACTGTCAGTCATTTCTGTATTTCATGGGCATCTCCTAAGTATGAACTCCAAACAGAAGGTGCTGGGGAGGCAACAAAACTTTATGGCATGGTGTAGATTTGTTCTTCATATGGAGACCTTTTATTATCTTTATTAGGCTCATGTCCCCCTCTCCCAGCATGCTGTTGTGTCTGCCCTTCCATCTCACCTGCATCCCTTTCCCTGGAATCAGCCTGCTGGGTGCTGCTGCTGTCCCTTCCCAGGCAGGAGGGGGCAGCTGGGAGAAGGAAGAAGCTGTGGCACAAGAGCCTGTAATACAACAGCCCAAATCTCCCACTTTGTTGCCCAAAGCAAAGAGCACATCTTTAATTCTGTCTCACAGCAAACACCACAACCTGTGATGTCTCCTTGATTCATATATCTCTCTCCCATTTTCCTCCCTGGCAGTTTTCCTCTCTTTATCTCTACTTGGAAACCATAGCACACTTGAAATCTGTCAAATGGTTTCCATTTGTATCCAGAAATCTCAGTATTAATAATACATTTTTACCCTATTATTTCTAGTTTCAGTGAAACTTTACAGCAAGCTGACAATTTCTGCCTTATAAACACTTCCATGACACGATTTCATGAAATCTGGATGATACCTAAAGCAGCAACAGAACTGCCACTCAGTCCCCTGAGTGTCTGCTTAAAGAAGGGATGCTCATATCCTTCTTGTGGTACCTGGGGTTTGCTGTAATCAAGTCACTGCACATAAATGAAAGGTGCACATTTCAAGTCCCAGCTACAGGGGAAAGCCCAGCTGTCCTCTGCTCAGAGGTGAGGGAAAGGAAAGCAAAAATCCCCTATTCTCCATATGACAAGACAATAAAACAGGATTATCTGAAGAGCCATGCAAGAAATTCAAATGTTCGTCGTTCAAAAGACTACCATTCCTTTTAAAGTTGTTTTTTACTTCCTGTTCTTCCACGAAGGCCCTCAGCCTCCAAAATCTGTGCCTCTCTCTTCTGCATATCACAGCAACCCATTTTGACCCCATGTCCCCATCTTTCCTATTGCTCCCCTCCAGCTCTCTAAGGCCTCTACAGTCCTGCTCAACACAGAGGCAGAAAACTCAACTCACTCTCCTCCTCACCTTCCAGAGCATTATATTTGATATTACTTGGGTTATGTAATCTGTATTCACCCTGTTTGTTCCTGGAAAGGTTTCCTTGGCTGCTCCTGCACTGGCAGAATTCTCACTTCCACCTGCATACACTGCATTCTCCATTCCTGGAGCTCACCTGAGTCCTCCCTCACCAGGCACTTCCAGCAGCTCAAACACACCCCAGCCCCACAGACATGTGATCCCTGACTCACAGTGCAAGTCAGCACTTAAGCTGCTTTCCCAAACCCAAATCCCAATCATCTGACCCAGCACGCTGCAGAGCACAAACACAGTCCACCTCAAAAATCAAGCTGTGTGACCAGGCATCAGTCACTGAAGGAAATTTCTCCCCTGCTACTTCAGAACACAGCAGAATTTCTGGACAATCTGAAGGCTAAAAAAAAAAGCCTCTGCAGTCTGAATTGGTCCTATTGCCTCAGCTCAGCTGCTGTAGAAATGCCTATTTTAGTAACATTTATTCTAGTATTTTAGGTGAAAATTAAATATAGTGTGGAACAAATCAATAATAACAAGAGTATATATAAGACACACAACTTGGTGCTGACATCAGAACTGAAAAAGTCAAAGGCAATAGCTGTTGGCAGCTAAATCTGGCACTGAAATATGCATCAAGCACAGCTGGAGTCTCTCACTTAATAAGAATTTAACATGAGGTGAGAAATCCTCACCATGTGACAGAGGTGTGCAGCCAGGGCAGATGAAGCTGCAAAAGTGGATTTTGGTGCAGTCCAGTCCCACAGCACAGCAACAATGGGGGAAGCACAGAAACAGAAGCTAGAGCCATGGGGATTCCTAAACAACTGGAATATGGGTAACTGTGGGAATAGCAGCAGAGCTAGAAAGTGTATTCTAGAACCACTATTTCATCAGTAATCACACGGGGGCTGATTTTGTTCCCAACTACTTTGATCTAAAAAGTTACAGTGGAGTCAGAGTAATTCCACTGCAAGAAACAAGTGTCAATAACAGAATCAAATTTGTACTACCTGTGAATCAATGGGAACAGCATCTGCTGTGCTGCTCTGACTTATTTTGCTTCAGGATTTGTGGCAGCTCCTCCACTTACAATGGGAGATCCAGCAAACAATCACTTCCACTGGTAGTAAATGATATCCTTGAGCAGGTGCTGCAGAAAATCTTATGAATAGCTGTCTCAGGGCTGCTCAAACAGAAAACAGGTATTGCATTTTAAAAAGAAGAAACAATAAAAAAACCTCCACAAAGTAGCCTTGTTTAGACGTCTCAACAATAACAGGAGCCTTGTTTTGACATTGACAATTACCAATCCAAATTATGTGAAGGTGATGCTCCTTGTTTTCTCTATTTGAGGTTTTAAATAACATCATCCATTATTAAAAAAGCAAAGATGTTTACTGAATTGCTCAAGCTTCTTTATAAACTGGACCCACTGACAAAAGTCTGGACTCTGAGCTTATCACCAGGCTAGAAGCATGAGGTCCTTGCTTGTTCCCACCATGTGCTACCACAAGCTAGAGATGCTTCCTTTCACAGTGTAGTCTTTTAAGTAAATGTCACCAAAAATTTCTAACTGCCTGTCTATTTTTTCTTCCCTAAATCATCTGTCATAATTTCTCTATTCTAGCAGAGTACAACTCCTTTTAAGGAACCAGAAACTGTGGGACTCTGTCTCCAGGTTCACATCACATTTATCACATTTAATGTGTAGATAAAGAGTCAGATTAAAATAGTATTAGAGATTACAAAAAACAGCTCCTATTGTCAATTCTGACAATATCATAGTTTTGAGTGCTTGACTATGCCTTCAATGTTCTTTTAATAGAAATCCTTGAAGATTATTCTCAGGTTTTGGAAAGGAAAGAAAAGAAAAAATTGGAGAGAAAAATTACAGTGCCAGGATGGAAGCTAAACATGAAGCTACACAGATTTGCACAAAGCTTCATGCCCAGCCGAATTTTAATGGGGCTTTTAAAAGCACACCCTCAACACAAAGGCAAAGCCATGACAGATTTCAAGCTTTTAATGACTCAAGTTCTTCAGTGACGACCAAATACACACACAAAGTGAGACTATTTTCCTTCTGTCTCTCTGATAAATAGCTTATCTTTTCCTTTATCAACAAAACCTGCCTGAAGCAAATGTAGAGTATATTTGGGTTCAGATAGCTAAACTAGGCCAACAGAAAGCAGGGTCTTAAAATCTGAAGTTTTGAACAGTGTTCACCACATGTAGCTTTGCTACCTCCATTTTACTGCCAGGGATACAGAGACTCCAGCCCCCCAAAAGGAAAGGTGAACATGTGCCTTTGTTAAGCAATCTGCAACAAAAGAAAGAATAAATTGCAAGGTAAATTGTTGCCATAGCTTTTGTGATTAACAGAGCAAAATGGTGTGAATAAGAACAAAATATCCAGCTACCCTCAGTCCCCACTAACATCCATCATTCCCCTCCATGAGGGCTGGATGCAGACTGCATGTGAAAACTCCAACCTACACAGGCAGCTGTGTACACAGGAGCTTCTGGAAATATCCAGCAGGATAACTCCATGGACAGCACCTGGACAGAGCACACACCACTGGGCAAAAACTGCTCCTGGGAAGATGGGGTATCACTACTGCAAATGCTGGCACTCCTTTATTTTCAGACTCCAAAGCATCCCTCCTGAACACCACCTCTCCTCTCACCTTAACCTCCTCAATCAGAGTGTTCTGTGCAGTACTGGATGATTGCTCCATTTTCCCAACCTACACCCCACCAAATACTGTTATCAGAGACCCCATGTGAACTCCTGCAGTGAAGGGCACAGCCTGGCATTACACGGTTATATTTTCTCTAGTGCTGTTTCTTTCAAAAGAAAAAATACACACAAATCCCCAAAACACACAGTCATTGTGATGACCCACTTGTAACACTGGCCCAGAGGACCTCAGCCCCAGGGAGGGTGCTGGGGGCTGAGGTGGGGGGGTTAGCACCATGGCTGGATTTGCCAGGACAGGAACTTTTGAAAGCAACTCTTCCACCTGTGAAAATGTAACATTTAATCTGTCCATAAATCAATTTGCCTCCAGCGTATTTCATACATAGAGAAAATCCATTACCTCAAGTCCTAAACAACATCTTCTGAATTAGGGGAAATGCACCCCCACAACCACATCTAAAGCAATCAAAACTAAAAAACATTAGAACCATCTTTCCACCCTCCCCCTTCCAATTTAGTTAGTGTCAAAAGAGTAATGAGTAATCAGGAAAATTCCTGTTAGGCTTATCTCTCAGTCCAGTGGGATCTCTAAATCCTTTATCAGCATTCACAATGAAAAATAAGATAACACCCACACTTGTTCAGCCCAGACTAGACATAGTCTGATACACATTTGCAGAGTGACTGGAATTTGCATCGGGCAGGAGTCCAGTTTTCCAGGATCTTCCTGCACCCTCACAGTGCCCAAACCTGTGTGGAAGCATCCAAAGAAGCATCAGCATCTCAGTTTCCAGAGCCCTTCAGTGACCCTTTTTATAAACTGCATTTCAGCCACTGGTGTATGATCCCCACTCTCTCTTCAAGGTAAATGTGTTATTGGTCTATAGCTTGAGAAACGAACTGCCAGGGCTATGGGGACTTTATAATTGTATTTGTATTCTGGAAAAACCCTTGTGCCACTTAAACTCCAGTATTTCTGTAGCTTTTGCAGGCACCACTGATTTCTCTGCAGCAAGGATACTCCACTGCTGACACAGCTGCCTCTGTACCAAAGGCTCAGCTGAGTCACCCCACTCTGCAAAGCCTTGGTCTGAGGCTCCCAGGTGGCCATGGATTAAAATTTGGTATGTAGCCTGGAATTCTCACACTCAGTGACCTCAATGGATGAAATTTTGTGACCCCCTGACTCTCAGTGAGTGACTTTACCATTATTGCTGCCACCAACACAGCTGAGTGTGCAAAGCCCTCCATACAGCATGAGACAGACTTGGAGAAAATCAAAATTCACTGGGCTGGGATCCTCCAACATCCAGAGCTGCTTCCCATCTTTTTTTCCTCTACAACAGGAAGGCAGAATGGTCACAATGCCAGAGGATCAGCAACTTTCCCCATCACACCCCATCCATGTGGTGGAGTATCCCCTGTGTGGATAAAACCACCAAGAGCAATACTTGGCTCTCTTCATCCTTTTCATACTCAACCAATCCAGCAGAGAGACCACACAGCACATCCCATGTGAACCAAAATACAACTTTTGTTTACTGTTTTATGCATCTCTGGAACTGCATAATTAGCTGCCAGCAGTCAATGCATAATCAAATAAGAGAGTGTAAGTAATAAAGAAAAAAACAGAAACATAAACCAAGCTCAAATTATTAACACAAATGGAGAGATTGATTTGCATGAGAAATATTCACAACAAAAGGTGAAAGCAAAAGAATACCACAAACAAATACTTCAGAAGCTCATGACTTGGTCACCTAGAAGAATTTCCATTAGACACAAGAAAGCACTGGAAAATCTGGAGAAACCACAAACTTCAGAAAATTTTGCAAAGACTAAACCTCCAGTCAGAGCCAGTGCAAAAATGAAAGAGCTCATTCATCTTACATATTTTGCCTAGAAAATACAGATCTCTGGGTTAACCTGAACCACAGCAGAGGAAAACGGTTCACAGAGGAGGAATTCTCTTCTGGACACAAACTGGCTTCAAAAAAAGCAAGATGGAAAATTTTTCTGTAGCAGCCTGTGCATATTACTCCAAGGGCAAAAAAAAGTATATTATGCACAAATATGTCCAGCACTGGCTACTGCTGGAGGCAAAATGTCAGCCACAAAGGGCCAACAGACTGATCCCACATGACAATCCTATATTTCTGTGTATTTAAGCATATAATTAAAACCTGCTGCTGCTACACATACTAATTAGATGGACAGCATTTCATTTCAGGAGTCAGCATCCCCTTGACTGACAGCATGGCAGCACCAGGTGCCTCCAGCAGCCAGGCAAAGGCTTTGCTGCTCAGAGATGTCAGAGCTGGCTCACCAGAGGATGCCCTGGGAGGGCTGGATGAGGGTTAACAGAAATCCCCCCTCCACTGCCTGAGTTTCATAAAATCACCAAAGGCTGGACTGCTCCAAGCATGGGAGATACTGCCTGTAAGCACCCTGCAAAGAACCAGGGGGAAAGCCAGGGCCCAGGAACATGCACTGGGGCCTCAGCAGAGGGTGCTCCACGGTAAGTTTGAGAAGCTGTAAGGCAGAATTTTAGGCAATTAAAGCTTCACATGCTGTTTTCAGGGTCAATACAGTGTCCAGCTCTGATCATGGCTGTAGCTGCTGCCATTTGCATCTTGGCAGAACATTCTAAAGCAGATTAATCATTGCACAGGAAAATCTGCACTGAGGAAGAACATGACTTACACCAATACAATTTATCCTCCCTCCACCAATGACCTACAACATGCCAGGTCCATGTCTGCAGCCACTGAAAAAACAATGCAATCCTGCTCCAGTTATTAAACACGTCCTTTATCTCCACGGTACAGCCTCAGCACCAAGGGCAAGGATTCCTGCAGACCTTCAGCTGGTCTTCAGACATCTCATGGCCAGCCACGTTTATCAACAGCCTTCCCAGTTCCCAAGGAAAGACAGAAGACACTTTCATATAAGAAACAGCAGCCACTGACCTCCAAGAACAGAGTTCTGTGGATTCAGAACAACACAGGCACCAAAGGCTAAGGGAAAATTCACTCCTTTTGCACACACAGATGCTCACAGAACATCAATAAACACTTATGCTGACCACACACATCCATTTACACATCAGCCTGGGCTTTAACCTAATTGCTCTCTGCATACATAAACTCAGAGGAAAAACAGTTCCTCTCAGACCTCAGCTGAGCCCAGTAACACTGGTGACCACAAACCCCACAAACCCAGTGGGCTCAGGCCAGAGCTGGGGGCGGCTCCACACGCAGCACAACCTTTGGTCATTGGATGCAGCACAGTCCCCTCACTCTCCTAATCCCTGTCACTCAGCTGCCTTCAGGAAACCATGGGCTGTAATCACCACACTGCTTTTAACTGAACGGACAGCATTAGATTTCATCAGCCATTTCACTGTCACACTGCACTGTCTGCACAGGATAATGAGCCCCAAGGCTCTGCTGCTTGCAGCACTGCAGTTTGATAGGGAACATATTCCTGCATGGCACACAGGGACAGGAGCCTGCCCTGCAGCACAGGGAGACCCTGCAGACACTTGCAGGGACAAGGCACATCTGTGTCTCTGCTGGGATGTTTCTGCCTGGAGATTTGAACCGAGGCTTGGGCTTGAGTCTTCCCAGTTCTCAGAGCAGAAATTTGCAAGTCTCATGGAAACAAAGACACAGAACTCTTCTTTAAGGGTTTCTCTGGCTAATTAAATACAATAAATTGATACTGATAAAAGTATCTCTTGAGGAAAAAAAATTGTTGTGTTTTATAGAAACTGCTGAGTATTTGTAAGGGAAATGATTTTAGGTTGTAACTTACCTGACTACATCTTATGGGTTTTGCTTCTTTTTGGTTCATCTTGGATATTACAAAACTGGGTTGTTTATAATCAGGACTCATTCTCACATTCCTAAGACATACTAATAGCTGAGCTATATCACTGCAGTGAAGTGTTAACTGAATTTTTCCAGCACTTCTCTTCACCTTTCCACTCTCCACTGACAAAAAAAATCTTTTCCAGCTGAGTTCAGCAAACCTGCATATCTGAGTGAAGGCAGTAAGGCCTCACACTGAGTCACAGCCAGTTTAGGTACAAACAGTTCCAAAGCAAAATTAAAAACAAACAAACAAAGTCAACAAAAAAATCTGGGATGCTTATATTTAAAGCGACAAACCGTTGATCTAAAACGCTGGTGCTGACTAGGGAGAAAATAGAGTCAGAACATTTTCAATTTGTGAAATGTTAGCAAAATCTACCAATGGGGGATACCAAACTAAGCTATGCATAATTAAGATGCCAATAACTACCAGTACTGAGCCAGGCTCCAAGCTCAGTGACACTGGGATAAATCCAGTCTAAATTTACAGTGGCATGACTAGGACAGCTCTGTCCTTACAAATCTATCCAACTGCCAGCAGGAAGAATTTTAGTTGCAGAGAACACAGGTCAAAGAGGACCCATCCACCTGCACCCTTGTATTCCGCCTGCCTGCTCTGCCTGGATGCAGTTTTAACTGGGCAGCATCATTCACAAACAGCAGTCTCCCCCCTTCCTGCACTGCAACTTAATATTGCAATTATTTAATCCTACCTTATGTCATCCTGAGCTCCCTGCCTACACACAGCTTCCAGAAAGCATCTCACATGTAAACCATACAGCAACTATTAGTCCATACATTACGTAAGCAATAATCTGGAGAGCAGGAGGGGGAGGGGAAAAAAAAGGGAATAAATCCATAGCCTTAGTAGGCTGGCTAAGAGCCCCACTTCCAACAAATGTCAATTTGCTGGTTACCTGAACAGCACAGGGATTACAGACTTCACCCATGCTGACAGATGGCATTTTGCAGTTTTGATCCACGACACATTTAAAGGAATACATTCATGAAGCAAGACACATGATAAAGAGTAAAGGAGCTGAGACAGGGAAACACGGGCTGCATTAAGCATGCAAGATTCAAGCATGCAAGGTTCTGCTCTGCTGTCACACCAGGATTGATCCCATTAACCTCCATGGGGACAGGCCCGATTTACTCAATTGTAAACAATCAAAATGAGGCCTGTGGCTCGAGTCCAACAGAGCAATTCATTTCCAGCACTGCAGGCTCCCTGGGCTCCAGGAGGGCCAGGCACACTCAGGGATTTGCCAGAGTGAGCCACGGTGTGCTCGGAGAGGCGGCAGCTCCCGGATCCACCCGGCTAATCCTGCTTGCACTCCATCCAGGTGCTCAGCAGAAGTACTTCAGGATAAATAAGGTACATTTATTTATGACGTGGAAGCAATTAACCAGCACTGGGTCCAAGCTGTCCCCTTCACTGGTTAGACAAATATAAACCCCTTGAGGAGCAGCACAAATGTGACAGTCTCTTACTGCTCCCTAGGCAGGCAAATAGCACCCTGAGAGCTGTTCCTGTGCAGAGGTGAGTGTGCAAGGGCAGACAGGAGATACAGCATCACTAAGGGTAAGACAAATACATTAAAGTGTGCTACTAAACATCACATCCTTACAGGAAAATTTCCAAGGTTCCTGTTTGAAATCCAAACAAAACACACCTTTATTTGCTCTTGATTTCACTGTCTGTCCTTTCTCTATATCCTCAAAGACTGTAAGAAAGCTACAGGCTACAAACTCCCTGCTCTCATGCCCACATTTCACTTACTGGCTTTTACAATGGTTTAAAATGTTGTCAATTTTATTGGTTTTATATAAGCCCCAGTGATCAATCATGAAGCAAAGGATATGAAGTAAAAATGCAATAAACATTATTGCTTGACAGCTGCCTGGTGGCCCCTGTGGGACCAGCTGATGGCATTACTCCAGGACCTAATAGAGAAGCTTATACCTTCAGATTAACATTAACTGGCATCCTCAGGGCAGCACAAGCAAAGAGGCCAAGGACTAAATGGGCCACGAAAATTCAGCAAACCACTTCTCCCTCAGCTGAGGGGAGACAGACAGGCAGCCTGCAATGGAGAAACTTCTTTGTTATTCCCAAGGAGAGGCAAATACAGAGACAGTGCCCTGACAGGTCTCTGCAGAGGGTGACAGATGATTTCATAGACAAGGAAGTTTTAAACAAAACAAATAATAAAGAGCGAGCAGACTGCCTCTGATGTGACCAGAGATGTCCTTTGAGGATGCTAATGGAGCACAGAATTGATTATAAAGCTTGCCTTTTTTTGCAGCACATACAGTAAAGAACAATTGCTTGAATCAAACATGAGCATGCATAAAGATGCCCCTTCCCTGGAAGACAGCTTTAGACTCTGAATTTCTGGCAACAAAATGTGCAAAACACTAAAATATTTATCAAACAGCTTCAGTCCAAAGACCCATGCATGGGCTCTGGACTATTTTGATGTGGGCAAACCAGGGAGCTCTTGGTACATTAGAAAGTATGAGCTCTTCAGACTGGACTCCTTCTGTTAAAACTGGAGATTTTAGTTCTCAGTGACAGCATTCACTACAAACACAGTTGTTAGGAAGGTAACACCACCAGTGACTTCTCCTTCCCTGTTTATTTGGAGTTAGGAGGAGGTTTCTATTTGGTTTCTTCTCAGAGAATTTTGGCAGCTTCCTCCTCTGGACAGCAGGCAGCACAGGAATATGTGGTGTTGGGCATCACATGGGATTCTCAAACAGATCCCATGTGAAAATCTGCCACTCTCCCACATACACAAACAATAGACTTCTCATTAATATGTCAACTTGTTTTAAAAAAAGTTTAAGACTTCCTTAAGCTCTCAGGATCCAGGTCACAGGAAAACTGCCTGTCACACACTTTCCATCTTCTAACATGTCAGCATTTAAATGCTCCCAGCAGGAGCCTGCTTGCACCTGCTGTTTCCCCCTCTCCCCTCTGCCTGCCTCGCTGTCCCAGAGACAGTGATGGGTCTGACACTGTGACACAGAAGCAAAAGGCACCTTTCCCTTGGAGCCATGGCCATGCCACAGCTGTCAGCAATATATTCACACTGGGGAGGGTTCACACTTCCCAAAGTGAGCTGGAACTATGAACTCTGACACGTGAGTGACCGTAGTTTAGATTGGACATGTTCACACAGAGCAGGGTGGAAGGGACCCTCCCCTCCACAGCGTCCTGTGGCCACCTCACTCCTGACACTGACAACACACAGGGAGTAGCTGGCACCAAAACTGGTGTTGGACACAGCAAGTCTATCACAAGGCTTGCCACTGATTCACAGGACATTCAGATGGTCCATGATGTTTTCAGGCTGATAAAGGAGGATGGGATATCTTAAAGATATCTTTATCTTTAAAGATGTCTTGGGTTCAGTGCCTCAATTCTAAGTGTGATAAGCAGTCTGGGGGAAAAATCATTGAGCTGCACAAGCAGCTCCATCTCAGCCACCACCTCAGTGTGTCCTGGTCTTGCTGGGACCCCACCACGTGGGTACAAAGCTCCCACACAGGCAACTAAAAGTACAAAAATGGACCAAAGTTAAAGTGGTCCTCGTTACCCAAGGAGCCAGGCTATGCAAGTCAACTCAGAAAATAAAAACAAAATGCTGGCCAAGAATCATTCTCCAAAAACTACTTTGCATGCAACTGTGCATCAGTAGCCAATTAATTTAGGAGATGAAGTACACTTTGCAAAGACACCAGTCCCGTGGTAATGATGCCTGTACCAAGAGATCAGCAGGGGACGTGGGGGAAGGAAAGGGGTTAGGGAGATTTGCCAGGCTGCTGTTCAAGGAAGAAGCTTTGATCTAAGACAGAAGGAAAAAAAAATTAAGCATCCTTTAGACTATATCAGCATGGTTTATTTATCAAGCTATAACCTATTACAACTGTACTGATTGCTTTGAAGTTCCCTGGCCTATGTCAACTGTTTATTTATGATTCCATAATTGAGTTATGTCAGAAGTGCCAGCCTGGGAATTGGACTGCTTCCTAAGGGACAGCGAACATGAGTCTGTTTTAACTCCATGGTGCTTCAATGTGTGCTGTCAGGATGCACCAGTTTCTGTTCCAAACTGGGCTGCTCTTCCCTAAGGGCTGAAAGATGCTGAGTGCTCCATGACAATGACACTAATAACTTGATTGAGAGAGGAAAAGGCTGCCACTGAACAAACCAGCATCTGCCAGCTGCGCTGCATTGGGAATGCCCAGCTCACCCGTGGGATCAGGAACAGATGGAGCTGATGCTGCTGGTCAGGGCTGGGAACTGAGCTCCACACCACAATCATGATACTAAGCAGTGGCAGTCAGAAGTGAAATATTGATAATTTTTAAAAAAAAATTGCTATGGTTTTTCCCTTCCCATACTCCAGCCATCCAGCCCAAAACTAAGAATTCCCTCACACTCCATGCACAGCAAAACCCAACTGAACTGAAGCCACAAAACATTTCCTATGGGTGATCTGTCTCCACAGTGCCAGGCAGCTCCCTACAACACATCCCAGGGGTTTTTACATTCCAGCTTCTGGATGAGTATTTTTGAAGCATGCCGCTTTCATAGATTTTGTTTCCCAACTTCTGTTAGCTGTTTTTGGCAATACATTATCAACCATAACACAGTCATTAACAACCTAATGCTCTTTCCCACTTAGGGAGTAGTCTTTCACAGCACAATCCCCACTTCCCCTCACCTCACATAGGTGAACATGGGCATTTCTATTCCTCCTAGTCTTCCTCTTTCCCCAGTTTTACATGCTCCATTCTGCCACCATTGCTTCCCTTTTTTCCATTGGACCAAATATCCAGGTACAGAAAACAAATATTTCACTGTGCAAAGCCATCATTATCCACTTCTCCTTCCTTTCTTTCATTCTCTGGAGATGCTATTACCAAGAGGCCATAATTTATTATTTTTTTAAATTACTCTCTCATTTCTCCCTTTCCAGCAAGTTTTGCACCCCTCAAAGTATACTATCCTCTGAGTTTTAAAAGCCTACATGTGTTTATTAGAGGTCATTATCAACAAGGTTCACAGGATTCACAAACACCAGTGCCTGTGCCCCACAGTGCTTCTGTGATGTCAAGGCCCAGTACATTTAATTTCAGCATGAGGAACTGAGGCTCAGGGAACAAGGTACCTGATTAGTGTCTCACACACAGGAAGAAGCCCAAGTCTGAACATTTAAAAAGAACACATAAAACAAAACAAATTAAAAGCACATAAAAAACCCAAACAAAAAAGTGCAAAGAAATGAAAAAAGCCCCCAACACGGTAATTTTTTCTCAAGCACTTTGAGCTCACTAATGAGACATCAGTTAAAATACCTGAACTCTGACTAAATCCACATCATTTACTAACTTTAACCAGTAACCTCTTTAAAGGTTTCTGCTCCACCTGAGCCCTCTTTCCAAGGTACGGCCTGACCAGGGCATTCTGACTCCCTGGGTCTCACTAGTGTGGGTACCAGTGAGGGAAGCTGAACGTGTTACTTACAGCCCTTTTAATTGTGTCTCATTCAGACTTCAAAGTTCCCATCAACTGCCAAATGTAATTTCTTCTGGGCTTTGAAATACTTCTATCTTAACTTCAAAAATTTCTCTGCCACAGTCCCTCTTTGTCAAATCATGGCTCACCAGCAACAAATGTCATTGATCAGGCCTCCCTCCTCTGCTACTGCAGGTGACATGGTTTGACACCATGGTTTTAACTATGCCCAATAAAACCTCATATTGTACATTTTAAATTCTTTTAATTCATGTGTTTTTTCCCCCCACACACCTTCCATAACCATCCAGCATTTCAGTACACTGGCACTTTTCTAATTCATCCTTCATTAAAAAATAACTCCATATTCAGTCTGTCTTTCTGTACAGGAGGAAGCTGACAGTTTAAAAGCCCTCAGTCCTCTCATCCAATTTAAGAGAGTATTTGATGGGCACTAGCATGTTCAAACCCAGTGTAGTGCTTTGAGCTTGAGACATTCTAATATTCCAGAGTGTAACCTTGAGTCCCACAGCCTTGGGCATCCTCAACCTCATGGACTTTGTGCTCCAGTTTTCATCACCTCCTGTCTTCATTTATCTTTGGCACTAGAAACATGTCTGAGAAAACTGCCTTTTTCTCTATCACCTGGATGACATCCCATTGTTTATTTTTACAAGCAATTGAGGGAAGCCCCACCAAACCACCTCTCCCTTTTCCAGACACGTCTGAGCACTGAGAGAGCAAAGGATTCTTCTGTTTGTGATAAAGAGTGCTCAGAAATGGCTCTGCTCTCTGGGGCAGTCTTGCAGAGTAGAAATGGTGATGAACCAGAATTCAATTATGTAATGAGAAATTGCTTTAATTAGCCAGTTAATTGACTCCTCTATTGCAATAACCAAAATCACTTGTTTTTACAAGGCACACTGTTTTTTTCCTAAGGGCTCCCAGGAATCATCTCTGCCTCTTACTTCCCTCCACATCAACTAAAACTAAAAAGGATCCAAGAGTGCTGCCATGCTGGAGGATCACACATTTGATTACTGCTTTGGAGCAGCCCCAAAAGAAATTCATAAGAGGAGGGCAGAGGTGCAGAGTAGCACCAAGGTAGTGAACCAGTCTTCCTTTGGTGGAAAGAAGCCTGACCTTGAAGCAGGTAAAATGCAAATAAACTGAGCTGCCCTAATGCCGACTTCTTTTTACTTTTGTCCAAAGTGTTCAAACTCAGAAAGAAGTGGATTTTTCAATGCTAGCAAGATCCAAGATCTATGCACATGATCAAGAGAGCTGCTCAAATGTCAAAGAAGGGGTATACAATGCCTTGGCAAATGTCCCTAAGACACAGTTCAGTTACACAAGGATGTGGTTCCAGATGTCTCCAGATGAGCACGAGAGACAATCCAGATCACTTCTGCAGCACACTGAACCCAGTGCCTTGTCCAGGATTAGGATATTGCACACAGACCCAAGGCAGATGGCAGAATTTAGCCAGAAAGCTGCCTCTGTGTACTGCAAGTTTGGATTTGGCAACCCCTTTAATAGGGATGTAAAATTCTACTCTGAAACAAAGAAAAAGAGAACATGACTGGTGAGTCAAGCAGGGCACCAGCACAAGGGAATTCCCTGACCTGGAACAGGAGGTACTGCTAATGCAAAGAGTCACCAGACTTCACACAGCAATGACAACTAAGAAGAGAAAAAGGGTCAGACTGGAATGAACCATCAATCTCTGTGTCCCAGAATTCTGCACCCTGGTTATCCCTCAGAGAGCTGCAAGGGTTTATGAAGAATATTTCTTGTAGCACAGAATCATCACTACCCTGGTAGTTCCTAAGATCTTCCACTTTCTTTTCTCCTCTTTTCCTGTCCCATAAAGCTGCTGTGACAAGGTGTGCTGGTGTCTCACAATGCACACCTCTACCTGGGTGTCTTACCCAACACAGGACAGGCCTCTGCCCCTTCACAGACACAAGTGCAGACAAGATTCCACAAGGTTCTCTCCCTGCTCCCATCACTGAGACACTCTCAGGGCTCTTACTGTGACAGTGACCTTCCAGCTGGGAGGTGACCTTAGGTCTTTTGCAATTCCATCACTTTCCCTCCTCTCTTGACTTGCAGCAGGTCATCACCTGGAGGCAAATAATCATAAATGAACTGTGCAAAAGGCAGGCTGGTGAGTTCTGTGACATTTTAAATATTTGTTTGATAGCAAGGGCTGGAAACCTGGATGAATGCAAAATAACAGGGCACACTGTCCCAACAGAGGGCTGAGTCTCACAGCACCTTTTAACCACCAGAGAAAACATCTTACCTTGGTGAAAGAGGAAGGAAAAGAATCAGTGGTGTTATGGCTTCATTGGAGATCACATGAGACTTGAACAGAAATTGCAATTATTTATATACAAACTCTTCTTGGAGGAAACCTTAGACATAATCAACAGGGAAAACCTGTATGTTTGAATAGGGCTGATATTTTAATCTAAAGACAAACACTCTGTAATAACAATAAAATCAACACAAAAAGTAGGTTACTTTTTTTGATGCAAGTATTTCAGGAATTACTTTGGCCAAGCATTCTGCAGTTAAAGCATACGAAAATACTATGAAAAGAATGCCCTTTGGGATCAGCAGCTGCTGGAGCCTGCAGAAAGCAGTGCACTGCCTGGGCAAGTGGCAAACAGGGGCAAGAATCCCAGGTGGGATCACAAGTCAGAGGAAATTCAGCTGCAGTAGAAGAGTTTGCACCAGAGAATGGGGACACAAGAGAAGTCTGAGACCCACTTTTGTACAGAACTTCCACTGAAAAAACTAACATCATAGCTCAATTTAAAAAGGAAAATCCATCAGCTCTTGAAACAAAATTCACTACAAAAAGCCTGAAGAACTGGCTTCCCAACAAAGCACTGGCTTTTAAATGAACCAGTGAGCTTTGGGAAGCACAAGTCAAGATGGACAGCACACCAAACACCAGGTACTTGCAGGTCCTGCACAGACAGAGAAAACAGACCCTGGATACAGAAGGGTTCAGAACCCATTCCCTCCCTCAGACCTCTCTCTGAAGGTCCCTAACACATCTGGCTGCCCCCAAACAACAAGAACCACCTTCATCCCAAGAATCACCAGTGCACAAAATACATATAACAGCACTAAACTGCCTAAACCAGGCTAATTAGAAATTACTAATAAAATATGTGGCAGGTGTTAGATATCTTTCCTTTTAGCCCAATGACATTCCTTTGTTTAAAAAGAACACAATTTCCAAGACGGAACAACAGCCATTACAGTTTTCTTTCAATCCAGAATATCCTGTCAGGATTGATTCTGCACTAAGTCACTCCTTAAACCTTTGTAGCACCAGATACTCCAGGATGGACTGTGGCAGCCTTTAAAAACAGTACAGACAGCGCCATAGATGATTTAAAGACTGGAATAAATGTCATGTCTAAGGTGGTTACGTGGAAATTTAAAATAGGCAAAATTAAATTACCCATGAGAAATACAGCCTGAATCTCTGACCTGAATTTGGTCAGCAAGTTTACTTTGTCTACCTCACTCAAATCAGGAGTGCAAGACAAAGACAGGAAGGTTTGGATGATACAAACTGTGGAGAATGCAGGGTAATACACAGAAAGCTCTGTGCCAAAATGCAGAAGGTGGAATACTGCATATGCTGAGATCTAGAGGCAAAAGAAGAGTGTTTCTGAGAACCCCTTCAACATCCTGGGGACCAAACCATTCAAAAAACAGATTCAGTGACCAGCAAGAGATTAACAAAACAGTTGCAATTTTACAGAAGTAATAAAGAATGGAAAAACAACCTGCAACCAACAACCTTTCAAATATAATCAAACTTCCTCAGTAGTAAGTGCATGTAAGTATCAAACCAAGCCACAGACTACAATAAGACAGCAGAGGCCCTTTTCTGAGAGAAAGCCTATTAGATGATAAGAGCCTGAGAAATTCATAAACAGCTCTGTATGGCCAGCACGTGAAACAGGTCAGTCCTCACCATCCTCCTTTATAAAGCACAGGTCCATCAGTTATGGGACAAGCCACGGTGTTTGAACATGCAAAGGGCCCTGTCCTCCCCTGGTGTAACCCATTTGTAGGAGCACAAGGCTGTCCCCATGCCGGCACCTCCCTGTGCCTGGGGGGGCTCCTCCGGGCAGGCCCTGCGGCTCAGCCCCCCCGCCTGTCCCCGGGGCACACGGGGGCTGCACAGAGAAGAGGGAGGAGCTCGTGTCCAGCCTCCAAAGGAGCGGAGCCTCTGGAGCACAGACGGCGCTTTAGAGCTCAGCAAAGGCCTCCTGTGGGAGGGGAGGGCTGGCAGACAGCATTGTGTGTGCTGCACGGGCCGCACTGATGGGAACAAGGGAAGAGAGGCAAGCGACCCCTCCAGAGCCAGCAGAGCCGTCTGTTCATTTCCCTGTTTGTTCGCTCTTTCAGACTTAAACGCTTGAGCAGATTTACACAAGTAAGTGCACTCAAGAAGTGGGCAAACTGAATGTGAACACAAGGCCAACTGGCTGCAGTATCCAAGAAACAGAAAATGGTATTAATCCCCTGAACTGGAGACCAAAGCACCGCCTGTGCCCCATGGAGCTTCCCAGTGGGGTCCCCTCCCATCCTTCTGCGGGGCACAGCAGTGGGGGACTGGCTGAGGTACCCACCAAGTCTGGCCCCCCTGCCCAAAACTGCCCTTCCATATGCAAGGGGTGGGCAGCTGCTGGCACAAGCCTAAGGCAATTAGTACAGAAGGAAAATAAGGCACTGGGAAGTACTTGAAGCACTTGAAAGTTTACCAAAATAGCTCTCCTCAAATACAAAAACTCTGAGTTACCACAAAAAGTGCCTCTTCTAGACCCAGCAGTCAAAAGCCATCCCTCTGGGAATGCTGCTGCTTAGGGTACCCGTATGCTACAGCAAATCCAGCACTGTCTGAAGTGCAAACAACACAATTTTTGACTTCTAACCCATCAACATCAGGAACTACTTTGCAATGAGAACGCTGCCTTCATGGGTATTTGTGCATGTGCACATAAAAGAAGATAGATAGATAGAGAGTCCAGAAATGAAAATGAGATTTCAAAAATGCCGAAATCCTACAGCTTGCATGTCCTCCCCTGTCTGTCAAACCCAGTTTCTCAGGAATATATTTACAATTCCTAGACAACTGCTCGTCAAACCTTGCGCATGTTTTTGTGATTTTTGACAGTTAGAAGAGCATATATTTGTTCAAGTTTATTTTTATAGCATCCAACACCACATACCAAAGACTCTGTAGTATGGAAACCAACAGCATTTTCTTCTACCCAGCTGTAACTTTTACCATGCCACAGGAGAATGGAGGAAGAGATACCTACTCATATCCTCACATACTCAGCCTTCTTCATGAAGTTTTCACAACAGCCAGAGAATAGTAGTGAAAGACAAACTGTTCTCAAAAAAATTAATCATCTACAGCTTTCTGTTGGAGCAATGATGTTACATGATAGATCCTCATCACTGACAGAAGCAGCTGCTTGATGTTTAATAATTAATTCATGTAAAGCTGAGTTGAACTGGATGAAGTGCCTGTACCTTCTACTCAGCTCTAAGCACAGGCTTCCTCAGATCCCACCCATAAGCATCTTCTGGATCTGCCAATGGAGATTTTTGCCCATTTTGTTGTTCCAGTGACCTTTCCTTTTTGCACATGATGCAGTCCAGTGTCAGTTTCAAGGGATATCAGGGCCCACTCTGACCTTGTCCCTATCACTTTCAGCAATCTGTGTCAGCAATGAGCCTTTCCCTCAGTGTAATAAACGTCTGTGTTCTGGATGTTCCACCTTTGCATATTACAATCTCCAAATTCTTGTAACTCTCCCTGCTGTCATTGCTCCAGGCATAATCTTGAATTATTTGTGTTGCCTTAAATAGTACACACTGCATTATCTAGACAATATATGTTTTTAAAAGTATGTTGCAGGGTTGAGCACATAGAGTTGTACAACCTTAGTTCTGCCCTCTTAGGTGTCCACATTAACCAGTGAACACAGGAATTTTATGTGGGAGATCAAGACACACCAAATAATTGAGAAACACAATCCCAGAATAGAAGATATAACTTCAAGCAGTGTTCACAAGCACACAGACCTTCTTGCATATGTTTTTGTTCTATTGGCAGTAATATAGGCCAGCATTTTAGAAACATCCTGCTAGTCTTGTGAAACAACCTAACAAAAGGAAAATATAATTTTTATCTCAGCAAAACCTGAAAAGAATTTTAGAGTTGGACTTCCTTGGTCAGCAGATTTTCTTCCTGTTGGATTTCAACTACCTGCCACAAACAGAAGAAGAGGGAAAGGTCATTTGCACCTTTCTCACAAACCATGGAAATCCTTTAAATTGGGTTGAAAAGCATCAGGCATTCAGAGCAGCAACTACTGCTGGGTTTGCCCCCAGCAGACTTGCCATGTTCTGCAGCCTTTTTGTCCAGCTGCCATGAGAGATCTTCCTCTGCTCTCAGTTCAGTACCAGACAGATCTCTGTAGGCCACTGCTTGAGACAGTGACACCAGGCAATCCAAAATCATCAGGTGTTTGATGCTGTCACTGCTACTTGCCTTCACACCTGTCTGGACTGTCCTGGAATAAACTTCCAGAAAATACTATGGCAGGGCTGCAATCCAACAGTGAGCAGTAAGTCAGTCCCAGAAATGCAGCAGCAAGCAGGTTCCCTTAGGCCCTTAATAGCAAAGGATATTTCCAAGGGTTCTTTCAAATTCTGGTCAAGAGCTGTACCAAACACACAATACTACAAATGCAATTTTTCTAATACTCAAGGAACTTAAAAAGAAAGTGGAACATCACAATACACAACTGAAGCTGCTGACACCCTGTCCCTCCTTTCCAAGATGTAACACCCTCTGCCCTTTCCCCAGCTCCCATCTTGTCTCTGCCCCCTCAGACTTTATTTTGGTTGCAGTCTCCTGTCACAAGCAACTTCCATTCCCTCCATCTGTCCCCAGTGCAGTATGATGGACACCATGAACTGAAACCAAGGGTGTTCTCTTAACTTTCCACTGAGCTGTACTTTCTGTCTTCTCATGCTGTTTTTCTAAAACCATCCTCATGCCATTCCACTCAGCTCAGCCAGAACAGTCAAACCCAGGCTGCATCCTAGGGATGCCCAGAAAGCTGCTGGTATTTCCAGAGGCAGGAGGTGGTGAACAAGGACATGACATTCCCTCAGTATTTCTCAGGGCTCTGATTATCATGACAGAGAGCAGTTTACCCTCCCTGAAGGGTGAAGAGTAAGACAGCCAAGGGAAGAATATGTAATGGAGACCAGCAGTCCTGCAAAAGGGTCATAAACAGAGGCTGCTACACAGACTATCAAACTCTGCCCACCCTAAAGCAACATCCCAGCTGAGTTGTGCCAACTCATCCCAGCACTGGCAGGAGATAACAAGACTGTCTCACAGTCTGAGTGTTCCTGACTTGCACCCCCATGTTTCTGTGCAGCTGCAAAGGGCTGCTTGCACAGCAGCAAGGCTTTCGTGCCCTTCAGCAAACTACATTTATACCAGCAGGTTTGAAACTCCATGGCTTGTTTTTCCTCAACAAACGAAACCTCTTGGCTTGACTAAACTCTTGGCAATACACATCAAAAAAGGCTCAGCTGAATTAAACATGTTTCAGAGGAGCTCAGGAGATAAAATGTAGGTACAAAGAGCTGGCCAAAAAGGGCATGATAGAAAATGAAAGGAAATAATATAACAATTAAATAAAAGAAAATCAGGCACCTTTAAATAATTATTTTGGAGCTAAATTCATTAGTTACTGGCATATTTTGAAGCTCTCTTATAAAAGGCAGTGAGATCCCAAAGCAAAGGACACCAAGACCTACACAGCCTCCAAAATCACACATTAAAATTAGTAGAAATATCTGAGACTGGAGGGTGCTGGCAAGCCTGAAACTGAAAAGCCATTCTGCTGAACATGGAAAAATATTTGAGAAGCTGTATAAAATCTAGTAGCATTCTGGAGTCTTACTAAAAGCTATTCATTTTTTCTACTCGTTTCCCATACTAAAAGCTTTTCAGAGCAGGAATGTGTTTTGCAGTGTCCACATCAATGCATCATGCAGTAGATTCCTGGAACTTCAGAAAAAAGTTCCTCTGCCTAATGGACTGCCAGGAAACCACCAAGTTGTAAAAGTTGTCCTGGTTAAGAGACAGGAGCAGCCCACCATAGATCCACTGTGCTTTGGGGTCCAAGAAGGGACTCTCCTCCCAGGATCTCACTCTCTGGAGATTCCAATACAAGTTACAAATAAGTCTGGGGGGCACCTTTACCCTCTCATGATTCAGCATGGGCTTTCCTAGAAACACCCATGATTTATTGCACAGAAAAGAAAGAATTTGTTTTGGAATGCCTGCAGGGCCCCAACCACAAAGCATTCCTCTGGGTAAGGTAAGCTACAAACTCAGGCTGTGTCAAGGAGCAACACCTTTAGATGTCTGTGAGCTAAGATTCAACTGTTTTTACAAACAAAAACAAAAACAAACCCCAAACAAACAAAACCCCAAACCAAACAAAAACAACAAAACCAACTTTAAACATAGTGAGCTTACAGGCAGTATAAGGACTCCTGGTAGATGAACCCCAGTTACAGGGTTTTGCCTCAGAAAGCTCCTGAAAACAATCTTTCAACCTACCCTGCTTTTATTGTTATTTGAGGGGAGGAGGGGGCAGGGGAAGCACAACAAGCTAAAACCATCCAAGATGAACAGACTGGTGTATTTTAAACATAATAACCCATCAGAAGAGGCTCCTGACTGTTCACACCTCACTGTCTTTTAACAAAGGCAAACACCCACAAGCCTTCTTCGTTTTCAGGAATTACTAGAACTGTGGGTTTGTTTTTTAGTGTATCTATTGTAAAAGACACAGCTCCACCTTCAAATAAGTCAATCCCAGTTTGATCCCACAGAGGCACAGACTATCAGGGGGCTATAATTTAGAGCCATCTGTTCCCACTCCCTCTTCTCCTTTTGCTCATAATCAGGGAGAAGCCACCCCCTCACCAGTTCCATGTGGTTTTTCCATCCCTCTGTTTACCTGACTTCACGGCTTCTCAGGCTCCACTACCAGCCTCCTCTGCCTGTGGGCTTTTTCTCCTCCCTCCAGCCCCTCCTGCTGATTAGTGTTATTAAACACACCTGTCTGCCCCTTCATCCCACTGTTATTCCATTTGTATTCACCCCATACCCAGGCACACATGCTGCTAGATAATGCTAACTATATTAAACCACTGCTGGCAGGTGCACTGAGGAGCAGGGACAGAAAATAACATTGTCTAGCTGGGATAAGATGTGCTAACCAAGGACTGTGAAAGCAGAGCATGAGCATGGCACTGCTGGGGCACCCCTGGGAATCTGGGTCACCCTGTCACCACACACTGAAAGCAGAGCCTCAAATGAGACAGGAGGAGCAAAATGGGCTTCAGCTCCTCACCACCACCACCAGAGCTGGGGCTCAAAGTGAAGCAAGAAAGAGACATAAATTATAAAGGCAACTGCAGAGCAATGCATCCACAGAAGTTTTTGTTTTCTGTGTGTTTTCAAGTGAGAATCCGTTCTCTCTGCAGGATGCACTGGCAGCTTGTGCCCTAAGGTAAAGAAAACCGAGCCTGACACAGAACCCAGCAAGTCACTTGTTCAGAGATTTTGCAGACCCTCCCATCTTCTCTTTACTGCAAAGTGTATAAGAAAGTCTTATCTAAAAGAGTTGATTTCTCTCCAACATGTTTTTGTCTTTATGTCCTGTTATTTTAAACACACTCCCCTTCACGGTCTTATCTAAAACTGGGAAAACTGTGCAATGTTCCCTGTGCTGTCAACAACTGTTCAAAATTCCACACTAGTAATGTGGAGAGCCTGAGTGTAACAGCTCCCTCTTAATATTTTAAGCACAGAACAAGATTAAGTAGCATAATACAAACAACAGTGTGCATCAAATTCCCAGTTCTGCTGGAGAAACTGATGGAGCTGACATGGTTTTAAAAACTAGAAAAATCTGCCAAACATACTTAATGAGGAAATGTTCGTTTGTCTGTCTTTGCACTGTTCTTTTTTAAAAGAGAATTCAATGATCAATGTGCTGGTGCCATTTTCTTTATAACCATTCTTAGGAACATCAGGAGAGTGATGACAATAAAGACATATCTAGAAAAACCACAAACTAAATGAAGAATGAATAAGAAAAGCACACATTTGGAATCACTCTGAAAATACACTGATTAGATAATGACTGTATGTGCATGTGTGTATGTATACATATATGGATAGCCTTCTCTCTCTTAAAGGGAGGAAAGACCAAACTCTGATATCAGTATTTGAAGTGACACAACGTTTTCATTTTAGTGAAAGAGTAGAATGCAAAGCTAAGCTTAAATGGGAATTTAATTCACACCATAAATACAATAAAGAATCAATAAAGAATCTGAAGTTACGGTGAGATAGTTGAAGTATTTTTTCCTTGCAAGGGAAGATGGTTAACGAGTGCCATGTTTCATTGTAAAATTTGGAAGGGCTTGGTTTTCCCATGAGCTAGATCCATCCAGTGCACACATACAGCCTGTCTCCCTATAAAAATGAATAATGCTGCATTGCATTGAAAAAAACCCAACCCCATCTGTGATGCAGCTATGGAGTAAAACACAGTACAGAGTTGTAAACTGCCTCAGAGGAAGCTCAGGGAGGCTCCTCATAAGAAGTGAGCTAACAGCAGGCTTTAGTTCATCCAACAAAGCAGCAGGATGCTGCTAAAAACAGGGAATGCTGGAAGAGTATAAACCTCTAGCTATACTACATCCAAGAGCTGGGTGTAAAGACTGGAAATTAAATTCTAAATTGTTGAGTTCCCTTAAATTTGTATCTTGCTATATTCAGAGTTTGAGATTTATTTTGGGTTTTTTTTTAACTCCTTTAAAGTACTTTCCTGAAACTACTGTAGTACATTTACAAGATAAACTTTATACAGTAATTTTTCCAAAGACCTTTTTAGTATTTATTTGATGCTTAGTGATTTGAATACGTATTGCTGGTTTGAAGGATTAAGAGTGTTTATTCCCATTACATTTTTAATGGTATAATCCACTGCAGAATCCATGAAGGATTTCCAAGGTGTGAGGCCTGAGAGACACGGAGTGGTTGGTTTATGGCTGCCCTCTCCTCTCTACCAGCTTCTCCCTCGGTGACAAGCCACCTGCAGGCAGTCACACAGAAACAGATACCTGCACACCCAGGGGGAATCACCTGCCAGTAAATGATGAATCTCACAACCTCTCAGGTGTGGAGAAGTAAAGCTCCAAATGAACATGCACAGTGTGTCTCAGCATCCTTGCCTAAGTCACATTAACTGTGTGTAGCACCCCAGGTAACCACCCCACCTCTTGTTTGCCCACATTTCAAGTTATCTCTCATTTAGTATTTTATCCCCTTTTTAGATTTATATAACAAAAGAGGCTTTTGAAACTTCCAATCTATCGTCAAGCACGCTATAACTCTGATATATTACTTATAATAAAAATGCTATCATACCTGGAATTTATTCCATATCATTTGGCACATTGTGTTCAGCTCTTTCTATTACCAGCAGTAAAGGCATTTGCACATTTTTGAATGTACAAGAGATTCTGTATGGATGCATCTCATTTGTCCACAAACTCCCATGTGATGTTGTATGTGTGAATACAGCTGAGGGACACTTGCCAGTCAAAACAGATGCTCAACTCCTATACCAGGGAATGGAGCACAAATACAGGATTTGCTTTAATGTATTCACAGTGCATCCAGCCCCAGCTACTTCCAAGACTTTTCAGTATAAATTGCAGCAGAAACTGGCTTAGAAATCAAGTTCCCATTTGGAGGCAAAAAATCTGTCCAGTTAAACACAAACCAAGTTCTGTACTAGAAGCAATATCCAGGTAGGTATCAGTTTCCCATAGTGACAGTTTTCTCTGCCAAATTTCACAGCCTAAACTAGAACGAGTCACAGAACACAAGGGTTACATCTCAAAACTGGTCCTGCCCAAGTATAATGATGATTTTGGGGCTGATGTGTACTATGGCAATGGCTGTGGAGTCCCTCAGGAGGGAGGAGAAAACCAAGGACATCCTGGACATGCAAGGACCACACCAGATCACACTGTGGTGGTTCCTGGCCAGCACAGTGACATTCCTGCATGACACAGAGCAGGGCAGCCCTCACCTGAAGGGATCCTGGAGCCAGCCAGGCTCTGGAGACACTGGAGGAACAGTGGAACACAAAGGCCAAGCCCTCCCTTCCCAGAGCCTGACCAAAAGTGCTGCAAGTCAAACCATGCCCCATGCTGAGGGCACTCAATGGAACACCCTGCGAGGTTGGAATTCAAAACCAAATCCCATGGTAATTTCTAATAAATATCTTGTGCTCATCCATGAGCTGTTCCACCCCAAGCACAACTATTTCAAAACTAGCATTTCTAGAAGAAAGGATTGTTACCCATTCCAGACAATAATGCTGTCTCCCTTGGAATTTATTTCACATTCCTTAGATTTAATAATTATGTTTATCATTTTATACTTTGTCTTCAAACTGCTGTCTATGATGCAAACTCTTGTGCTAAGCTAATACTACTATTTCTGAGGGAGAAAGTGGACAAGTTGTTCTTTTGGACCAAGACAGGATAAACCCTTTTCCAGTCATATTCACAGCTTTGGCATATAAACCTTTGCTTTGTCTCCAAGCTCAACTTCACAAGGAGCTTTATCTTGCAAAGCACAGCAGCCGGTGCTGAGCTGATGCTTTATGCAAACCTGGTGTCATTAACATCTGAGAGTCCTACTGACAATTGCAGCTAAAGGCATAAGGAAAAAAAAAAAAGAAAAGAGAGAGAAAATCCTTTGATTTTGATTCTAGAAAAAAACTTGCAATGAAAAACAAACACTTGATTCACAAGTGCTATAGTTGCAGAGGGAGAGAGTCAAGAGCTAATGTACCATAGTAATTGGATTGAAAGATTCTGAGTTGGTGGAATTTAGTGGCTGTATTAAAAAGCCATCTCCTCTTCAAGGCAAGGAGCCAACATAATGAAGGAAAGACAGGAAACAAGTCAGGGAGTGCCATGCAAGGTTAAAAGAAGACCCTGTTATCTTTACAATGGAAGGACAGCCTATTGCCACAAAACTGAGTTTCTCTCTCTTTCGCAATCCAGGGCTGGTTTTTATTACCAAAGTCAGCAACTGGAAAATACATTTACCAAAGCATTATTCCCATCATTATAATAATAAAAGGGTCAATTAAAACTCAGTTAAGTGTAAATCTGTTGTGTAGTGGACTTTAAAAGAGAATTTCAGCTACTTCAAGAAAACTAAGTAATAGCGGGTGCATCAGTGGTTACCTTTCAAATTCTGAATCTCTACTGCTTAAGAAAGTCAAATCCTTTTTTATTAATTTTGTTCCTCATCAAACGATCAAGAAATTCTGAACCATTTTTCAGTCAAGCAGTGATATAAGTTTCCAGAAAGAACTGATTTTGCAGAAAAATTAGATAGAACTCAAAAATGCAATTTCATGTTCACAGCAGGAAATAACCTAACTTTTCTCTGATTACAAAAAGGGAAGAAACAAAGCAGATTTGAAGAACTGGTGTTTATATTACATCTATTAAATGGGAATCAACAGTTCTAAGGATCTATTGCATGGCAAAAATAGCAGTGAGAGTCTGATCTTTGCACAAGCAATTTGCATTAGAAGATGAAGACTGTCCTGAACTCACACTAAATCTGAGCTGCACTTTGAGCTCAGCTTTGTGCACTCAGCCATGAACCCCAACAAGCACTGGACACCCAAGTGCCTGAGTGAAATCAAAGGGAAATTTGTGCATTACTTACAAGGACTCGTCCCTTCAGATGCTCCAACACGACTTTTATAGCCAGGGTCTATACACATACTTTTCAGTATATTCTTTTCATTCCTACTCTACTAAAAAAGGGACAAGAGAATAAGCTTTGCAGGGTTAGAGAAGGATGGATAACATTTTAGCTCCTTACAAGACAGGATAATGACAGAGTGAGTATTTAGAACAGTGACAGAAATAACTTCTTTTAACACTTAAGACTAAAAGGTTAATAATTTTGTATTTCACATCTTGACATGAACCAAACAGTTCATCTAAAATTCTTACCAGGAAAAGGCTGCAATACCATTTACACTCAAGACTTCCCATGTAGAAATGAAAGTTTCTTTCAAGTTTTATTTCACCACTTCTCTTTCTTCTCTCTCCCAACACCAGAACTGCTCATTGGCCAAAACCCAAGAGCTCAATACTGCCAGTTTCAGGAGGACTTAAAATACAAACACAAAACACACATCTCAACCCAGGCCTGCATTCTGCAAAGCGGGTCCACTTTTAATTAAAAGCAGAATCTCAGATTATCCCACCCAACTACTAAGCAGTGTAACGAGTTTTCTCACTGCCACTTTAATAGCCTGCTTTTTTAAGAAGCTTTTAATTCTGCATTCAACTTCAAGACACCAAATGCTGCCAGTACTGTCTGATCTCAGCATGATAGGGAAAAGTACCACTAGGTCTGTGCTCCAGTATTTCTGACAAACATAGCTGAAAGAAATTATTTGCCCGGATTACGAGGCTAACAAGTATCCCCCAAATTAATGATGAACTGCCTGAGTTTTATTTTTCACTCTTGCTCTTGCTTGTAAGAAACCACCAAAGCTTTCTTCTAAAAACTCCGCTTCAACCACAGCAGGGATGACTAATTATAAGCACCCTGTCTGGAGTAGAAAGAGAAAGAAAGAAATAGTTTGTGTAAGCTTATGGAAATGTGGCTCTGTGCTTCACTTTCTGCCTTTTCTCCTTGTCAAGCAAACAAAGCGAGGGGTGGGAGGGGGAATGGCAGCACAATGAAACAGCCTCGGAAATTCAAAGCTGAAAAGATGTTCCAAATGATGAAAGGCAGCGAGAGAAGGTTGCTCAGTTCTTACTCTGCTGCACCAGATAAGAGAGCTTGGGACAGGCAAAATCTGTTCCCTAAGCATGGTTCACTAAGCCATATCAAGGCTTCAGAAACATTATTGCATTTTTAATAATTCAGGAATCCGCCCATGTCCCTCTTGATTAACATCTATGTAGCAATTGTCCAAGCTTCACTGAGGTTGTCTTTTAGCTGTCTGAAAATATCTGTAATTGCTTATACCAGCTGAAATGGTTATTTCAGTTTTTCAGTGTCTTTTAAAGTTGTCATCTTAATGAAGGGGCACATTTTTTGACAGCAGATAGCAAAAATGTGCCTAAAAAAAAATCAGGAGAGGAGAAAGAACAAGGAGAAAGCAGAAAAATTCATCTGCATGCAAGAAAATGTACATTGTATGAGACTATATACTTACTCCTTTAGACCTGTAATCACATTCTTTAAAGAGCATATCCACGAGCAAGAATTTGCAGAGCTGTTTTAGTTATTTCAGCAGTGAAAGCACATTCATGTGCAGCTTCCACTAAAACCATGGGAGAGGGAACAAATGCCCTAGAATCGGGACTTGTTCCAGATTTTTTAATGAATGCAAACAAGTGGTAAAGATTATTATATCCCCAAATTAGCAGGAGGAGGGAACACATTCATTTTACTAAAAAAATCTGCTAGTCTAAGCCACCTTTGTTAGCTCTATTTCAGGGCTTTATTGTGTCTCGCTGTTCCAGGACTCTCTTTGCTACATCACAGTTCCCTGCTGAACTGTTTTTGAACCAGATTATTTTGGTAACTGACCTGAACAGTGGTCCAGATCCAGAACAAGTAACTCGAACCCATTTCTGACACTCTCTAGAGGAAAAACCTTAAAATATAATGATCTAGAGATCCTATAGAACCTGTAACAGATCTTATATTCAGAGCAGGTGAGTCATTTTCTCATGCTCACTGCATTATAATTGTTTAGTTCACACCTGACTTAGACTATAGAGCAACTTAGTTACCCTAAATAATACATTTTCCTAGGACTGACAGGTAATCAGTGCTTTTTTTTCCATGGCAGCCCAAACTAAGCCAAGACTTGGAACCACAAAGACACCAGACACACAGAGATGGTTGGTAAGAGCCTCCAGACCAGGAAGGAGGACAGACAGCATTTATCTTCAGCAGCCTGGAATGAATATATATATACATAAATATATATAAAATCTATCTTATGCTGGCTATAGCAGTCACCTGCCCTGCACCACGAGGGATGTGACAAGGTCCCTGCATTCTTACCTAGTGGCCTAGGAGGTCTTGGTGTCTCCCAGGAACAGAGGACTCACGATCAGTTGGAAACTGCACAAAGAGCACAACAGGAGCAAGACTTTGGTAACCAAGTTCCCCACAGTCCTGCTCCTTTGCATTCTCCTGAATCCTTGTGATTATCAAGGGGGAGACCATGACAACAGCAAAAAAGCCATTCACTGCTGACACTGCAGACACAATGGCCAACTAGTACCTTGGGTGAAATAAATCACCCACTAGCTGTTTTATTAATGACCCAGCCAGAAAGCACATACTTCATTGCAGAAGATGAAAGAGACAAGTAAACCAAGCTGCTGGTCAACAGGAAAGCATTAATATTCATTTAGCTTCTTATACACTGCCAGTCAGACCAGCAGAAGAGATGGGCATTGCTGCTGTGTCAGCACTTAGCAGGGTTTAGGCCTTGGTTATCTATGGAATTTCCATTTAAATTCAAGAGAAGTGAGTGAAGGCAGAAAGACTGACACTACAAACCATCCACAGCCCAGAGTGACAGCTGCCTGCTCATGAGCACAGGGGTCAGCACAGGGGCATCCTGGAACTCTGCTGTGTGCTCGGGTGTCAGCAGTGATGGGAAGCTGATACTTCCAAAAGGAAGCTCTACCATCAGAGAGTGTGTAAATGAGCTTTTCTCTAGGAGAAAGCATTCACATCCTCCTGTGTATTTGTACACACACAAAAGAAGATTTTTCCTTCCTTGGTGATTTAGTTGTTCACTAACTTAATTCTCATTTCACTTCTCTGCAGTGTGAGTGCAAAATGGGGGACAAGGAAGAAATATGGAGTAAAAAACATCATGAAGACTTTATGGCTTTTTTTTTTTCACTTTCATGCTTTCCTAGCAATGTTTTCACAGTTATTCTACAAACAGTCTTCAGACCACATACATTATTTTTCTCTCCCAATGTATAAATCAACAAAGTCAGCATCAGAAATTCACCAAAGGTAAAATTAAATCAGTACCAAAATGACTTAGGATAGTAACAAACCTATCACGTTGCCCATCTATAATTCCAGGACTCAAAATATCAATGGCTCAGACAGCACCATGTCTATCAATGACAAAAAAAAAATCAGTATTGCAGTACTATATAATATTAATTACCTGTCATAAAAGGCACACACACACCCAATTCTGTTACTCACTTCTGTGTACATGGACAAAAGCTTCCTAGAAAGTCAGAAAGCTCTGTACAGGACAAGGTTACACATGCAGATTTGCAGATCATGATTACAACACAACACTAGTGGGGTGTAGGTTTATTCTGTTTCTATTAGGAGGACTTTCTTGTTTATAAAAAAATTATTTAAAAATCCCATGTTCATGCAATATTCTGCATGTTCAGATGAGCTTCCCCCTCTTTTTGTAGAAAGAAATAGATACTGAGACCTACATGAGATTTTTATCAAAAATAGCATACGAGACTCAAAATCTGCAGGTAAAGAGGAGAAACCTTTTTCCTGCACATCTACCCACCCTTCTTTAAGTGAATGCATCACTCATGAAACATATTGGAACAAAGGCTTTGAAAATTTAAGTTCACAGTCTGAGTATGCCACAGACAACAGCAATTCCTTTATATTTCTACTGCCTCCAGCAAGCCTGAACTGTTTAACATACAGACGTGGTAGAGAGAAAGCATGGCAAAGTATTTTGATGTAGTAAATGGCACAGGAAAAAAAGAAAATTAGGAATCCTGCATGTCTTACAATAGATAGATCCTGGCAGACTAGGAAGCTGAAAAGTCACTAATAAATCAGTGGAAGATTTACACATCAAATCGACTTCTAGTAAAAAACATATCTTGAAGATTTGGGGTGGGAGGAAGGAGGTTTCTGCAGAAAGAGAGAAAAGAAATTAGGCAACTATTTTGACTGTACCTACATTCAGAGGTTTTTAATAAGTGGAAATTGTAGTTTTAATGGGATATAATGTCTTCAGTTTCAGAGCCCAAGATAAGCACTGAAGGAGATTATGTAGCAACTTGCACTGCTGATTTTCTATCTAGCTTCTGGCACCATCCTCTTCAGCCCACCCTACTGGGTTCTTCACGATGTTGCAAATGTGGAACACGTAAAATTTTCCTTAAAAAGGCCTTTCTTTAGTGTTTGATCTTGGTATACTTTGAAGCCTAATCAACAAGAAGAGAGATTTAACTGTGAAACTGAGAGCAGCTAACAGGCTCTAAGTGATGTCCAGGTGTTAGAAAAATAAATTACTTGGTGGCAGAATTGCCTTGATAAGGTTTAGGGCTGGACATGTCTCAGTTATCTCAGACACAGGAAGGTTAACAAAGGCTGGGGAGAAGGAGGTACCACTGAGAGTGGACACAAAGAATGCAGAATTTATGGGCCACAAGGGCATTTTGCACAACTCCTGAGATAAGGGGAAACTAATAAAGCCAACTCAGCAGTTGTGCTGAAATCCGCTCCAACTGGGTAAAAAATAATTCTGGCAGGGGCAGATCGTGACCACTGACCCAAGAAACCCACTGACTCAAAAGGAGAGAGGGACTGAGCATGCAGCCTAATTAGCATGAGAAGCGAGAGAATTATTAACCAAGAGAAAATAGAATATTAATTAACAAGAGAACTGTGTCACTTGTAGCCAATGAACACTAATTCCTTTGTTTGCTGAAAGGTATAAATAGTGAAAGTTTTGATAGTTGGTGTGCTTGATTTGTGGAATAGTACCAAGCACCCGGGTTTGTGCAGCTCTGAAATAAATAATCAATGTCTCTCCAGTGTGTAGTTATTGGCCTGTTGCACACCAAGTAACAAATCTGATTTTTGAGAACAATAACAGAACAGAATAATGAGGATGGGCCCTCATGTCAGCCCTGTGAACTCTTCCACCAGTAAGAAAAATTAATAATGATTGGAAAACAAGATCAACAAGAACTCATTAAATTGAAAATACCTGTATGTTTTGTTTTCAGTTTAAAAATTATTTCCAGGCATTTCAAAGTAAAAAAAGATGGCTGTGAAAGAGGCCTGTTTGGTTTGTCTTCCCTGCAGTTCTCACCACTCTATTTAAAACCACTCATCCAAACACAAGGTATTCTCAGAGGCACTATTGATAAAAGACTGCACAGAAGCCAAGCGCCGTGAGCAGCTATTTTTAATTATCCAAACTGTGCATGGAAAACATGCACAGCTTTACAAGTGAACTTAAGGTCGGAGAGAGAAGCAGGGGTTAAAAAAAAACCAAAAAAATCACAGCAACAAACTACATGCTAAATGGAACCTCCCTGTCTGGTCTAGGACTGTGTGTCAGTCCAGGTGAAACATTTTGGGCTATTGGAAATGAAGATAAAACATATTGGCATCTGTGTGACAGACATGGCCACAAATAAATCAAGCAATAAACAGCACAGCATGCTATGTCTGGCCTTGTGCCTCCTTTTTGTCACATTAGGGTAAAAAGTCGCATTCAGAGACCACAAGTGCTCTGAAACAAGAAGCTTCCCAACACCCCCCACCATGTAGGCAGAGATGCAGACAAATTCAAGTGTCTGAAGGGATTGTGGGATAACAGGGAAGCCTACTAACAAAAGCAGACAGCCGTTGTGGCTCCAGGAATCAAAATGAACACCCCAACATCCTCCTCCCAGTTGAGTGCCAGGGGTTTGTGATGACAGTGCTTGGCCTGTGACAACACTGCTGGCTACTGGTTCTTTCCTGCCCCAACCCTTCCCTGTTGTTCTTCTCTGAGTCCTAAACAAACCCCAACAAGGTTTGGAGGGACAATCTCAGTCGTTGCCAATCACAGCTCGAGTCACACCACATTTGCCACATGAAGTTTTGCCAGCAGTGAGAAAGAAAACATGATTCTACCAATACATCCAAGAGACCTGAAGAAGAAATAGCAAAGGTCACACAGACAAGGAGATGGACACATACTCAGAGACATTTGTTGTGTTCTTACTGTACCCTACTCCTATGAGAGACTGTCTCTGTGCTTCTTCCCAGCTGTCAGCATCTAGCAGAGGATCAAAAATCACAGAGACAGGTCTCTGCTGTGTTTGTAGAATGCCAAACACCAGGATGCCCTGGTCTGACACAGACCACCAATTGCCAGTGGACAAGCCAGAATTTTCCACATGTGTTGCCCCAGTTTGTGCTCTCCCACTGGTCCCTTATTTCCATGGGCTGTTTTGGCTGGGAACAGCTTTGTCTCTCCAGTGTAACTGTCCCCAAGAACAAAGATTTCCAAATCACTCTGGAACAGTGACTGTCTGATTCAGGAGGATGTGTCTGAACAGCACAGCAAACAACCACTACAATACAAAATTCACAGACATGCAACAACCTGGCAGCAAAACTCACCACTTCCATTACTATCCAAGGGCTGAGCACCAGCTCAGGGATGGAAGCAGCACACCTGTAAACTGGAGGATTGGATGAGGATTCCCCAACAGAAAAGCAAGAGCTACATGCCAGAAAAACAGGGTTTGGGGCACTCAGAGACAAGCCAGTCCAATGGACAAGGTTCACTGTGGACTGCTAATTCTAGGCCTTGAGAGAGATGTCACTTTTTGTATCTAGACTCTTTTTCTCAGTAAAAACAGTTAAGATATTACACTTACTGTCATTTTAAATATTGTAATTCAAATGACAATGCATGGGAATAGTTTGCTTAAAAATAGGAGGCTAAAGATCTAAGGAATGAAACAAATAAAGCAGAAGATGTGTTACCTGGAAGTACCATGATATATTTTCTTTTCCTCTGCCTACCCAGGTTTGCTCCTGGAGACCATGGTTGTCAGTGTCTATGCTGTCATCTTCCTAAGCAATTTTTGAAAGCATGGAGCTCAGAGAGTCCATTAGAGAAAGTGAAGTTCTGCACTACAAACACTAAATAAACCCTATTTAAAATATGTTTTTAAATCAATCTGAAGAATTTATAGGTGAAATTAGTTTTGGAGGTATCTTGGCTCAAACAAACATAGTAGGTCCCCTTGCACACTTCTGGCAGTTGTGACACTTCAAGGTAGCCCAGCTGCAAGTAAACAAGATTAAATGCATCATACATGATGCTCACCCTTTATGCAGCAATTTTTATCCATTAATCCAGTGATAGCTCACAAAGGTTGATGAAAATATTTATATTTCCATTTTAAGCAACGATGCCCAGAGAGGTTAAGCCATTTGTCCAATGTCACATAAAAATGCAGCTGAAGCCAAGGACAGACCAATTTCTGAGGAGCAGTGAAGCACAGACACCTCACCTCAATTCACTGACAGCTCTGCCATCACATCACAGCCATTCCCATTTGACTGGAGTCACACTTTCCCCAAAAGTCAGTAGACAAAGACATTGCAAATGATTTACACCTCCACATCTCCCTGTCCATACTGCTGTTTATTACCTTCCCTGGTGTGCAGACCTGTCCCAGGCCAGTGAGTTACACAGCCATCAATCCTGCCTGCCTGTGTACACACGCTGGCTCCTGTTGATTTTCCTCATGGATTACATGGACACATCACAATTTTGTGAACACAGCCCAGTCCAGCAGAGCTTCAACTGCCTGACAGCTCAGACCAAGCCATGGGCTACTATGGGTTGCACATCCTAAATCCTAAATCTGTGGCATTGTACCTGGAGCAGCCACGGCCAGCACAAGGGTACAGTCACACACTGGCCTCCTAAACCCTACCTGAATTTGGGAGAGGTTGCACTTGGGGTGATTTGGTGAACAAGTCAAAGCTTTGGGCTAAGAGAACATGTAAAGACTGGACAGAGTCACATATTGGATAGGCTCACCAGAAGCTCACAAACAGATTTGTTTCCTCTAAGGCCACAGACTGACTGCAAACTCCTCAGAAGCCAGTTGTCTTCAGCTATTTTTAGGGCAGGATGTCCAGATTTTCCTCAGGAAATGCATGCCAATCTTCAGCAAGAAGTCAATAAAAGAACTAATCTTTGCAGAATAACCAGACTGTGACAACCCTGCATGTGGACGTCTGACACCAGCAGCATCTCCTTTAATGAACATTTCTGAGCACTGACAGACACCAGAGAATCCCCCAGCACAGAGTGAGCAGCCCCCCAGACAGAGCCTGGCAGCAGGCAGGCACAGCCCCAAGCTTCCAAACACTGCTCCCCAGCTGGCCTTTGCTCCAAACTAAATCAGGGCCCACAGCCTTTATGTGCCAGGGCCTCCCTCTCAGATTCAAATGCAACTGGAATTTCTGTTCCATGAGCAGACTGGATTTCTACATTCTTCCTGCTTTGTGTCCTCTGGAATTTGCCCACTGGAATGCTCCCATCCTTGCAATTTTCTCCCTATTTTCTTGCTGAATAGCTACTCCTAACTAATCCTGTATCACAGAATCCAAGGGGCCTTTCACTGCAGGAGACACAGACTCATCTTTCAGATTCCTGGAGAAGAGAAGGCTCCTGCAGGAGACCTCAATGCAGCCTTTCAATATATAAGGGAGCTTACAAGAAAGATGTAGAGACTTTTTATCAGTGCCTGTAGTGACAGGACAAGGAGTAATGATTTTAAACTGAAAGAGTACAGCCAATTGCACCATTAAAGGCTCAACTTTTCATTATTCTGGAGCTGTGAGCATTGATAGGTGTTGTGTTTTGGAAGTATCTTTCCTCTATGACATTCACATGGAGCCAGGATCCATCAGTGGTACCTCTGCTCAGAGCAGAACTCAGCACTGCCATATATTTGTAACTTAGCCCTGCTCCTGGCAGAGACAGAGGAGGAACTCCAGTTAAGTCAAGTCTGTTTGTAGACTGGTAACTTAAAGTCATGATGATTATATGATCACATTGCTTTTCTGTTAGACCTCTGGTTAATATCTACTAATCAAACCAGATGATTAATTTGAATCAAGTTGGAAAATGAAGCATAGGTCTCAGAGATTATCATCTTTATAGGGACTTTATTAATAGATTCAGATGACAGCTTGTGTGAGAGAGCTCTGAATTAGCATCCTCACTGAAGGAAAGCAAATTCTGTGCACAGATCCTGTTTGGTGGTGGTCAGAGATGCACTGACAGCCCAATCAGAGTATCTGTAGCTTCAAGCACAAACCACAATCACTGTTAGGCTGGGTCTGGATTTGCTTGTGAGAATGCTTTTAAACACACTCATTAGTTGCAGTTAGTGACATTAGCGTCATGGATTGGTTGTGTTTTTCAGGTTCTCATCTCAGAAGAGTACCAAATGGGAGGTAATCAGATGAGGCACCAGACCAAAGGTTTGTGTAATTCTAAAGTCAAATGGAAGAGAAAGAAGTTAGAAGTCCTGAAACCTTGCTGTGATGACTTTGACTGGAAGGGTGGCGATCCTAAGAAGACTTCATCCAACACCCAAAGGGTATAGCTGGATAGCTCTAGTTTGATAACTGCCTATGAAATACTTTGCACTTTAAATACTGCTTTATCTCTAGTCAATGTAAGCAGTCACCAAAAAGTGCCACTCCTACTCGGGAGGGAAGTGGTCAGAGGCTGAACTCACCCAACGGCTTTTTCTTTCGTAAGCTCTGCCCCCTTGTCCTGCTCCCTCTCTGCAGGAGGATTTCAAAGGCAAAGAAAACAAACCACATTTCCCCTCTGGTTTTGGTGCTGCCAAAAACAGGTCTGCAGGGGAGATTCTGTCACCACTGTTTGCAGACATAAAGATGCAGGCAAAGACGGCCAGATGAGCTGAAATACAGGAACTGAGCAGGGCACAGGAGCAGAGAGCAGATGTCCTTCTCCAGGCCACAGGTTATCTTTTCTGGTCTCTGAACCTGGGACTACCAACACCAATCACCCTGGGCCACTTGACCTGAATTCCAGGCAGCTGCTGAGTCACCACTAGAGCAGAGGGTAAGAGAAGAGTCCTCCTTATGCCATTCTTACAAAATATGGAAAGCATTTGAAAAAACTCAGATCAGATATTCAACAAAACCACCAAGTAGTACCCACCATGATGAAAAACCGAATTTAAAATGTCCCATGACATTAGGGGAGTCATGAGCCCAAGAGCAATGACTTGATAGGAATGCAATACCATGCCAAAAACCTGGGTGGGGGGAGAGAGGAGCATGAGCAATTGTCACATGTTAATGGAAAAATTAATGTCCTCTCAGCTCCTGCATAAACCCACACCAGATGATTCCAGAGAACAGCAGAGCTGACTTAGAAATGTGAAAGCCACAGAAGTTCAAATACTTACTGAGGATTAAATTGGATTTTTTATACTGACCAGTAACACAGCACCTCAAGAGACACTGTAGAGGGCCCAGAGGTTAAATCAAGATTTATTCTACCCTGAAGATTAATGATCTTCTATGTGAAAACATCCCAATATAAAAAGTGTGTTAGCCTCAGGCACCTTTGGCTGCATTGGATTCAAAGTTCAGCTATTGGTGCTGATGATCAGCAGCTGAGTTTCCAAATTTTAAGTCCTTTACAGCTTTGTGAGACTTTTCTATCTCAGAGACCAAAAGAAAATAAACTGTCCCAGCAGGTACTAAAGTATTACAGCAACCCTTGCAAGACCTCCCTGCTGTTGCCCACAGGAGGAACAGGGCACTGCTCCCACTCCTCCTCCTTGCAGAGCTGCTGTTGCATGGGGGAAGGTCTGGAGTGCTTTGGATTTTGAGACTTCATCCAGCATCCTCAGAGCACACCTCTGACAAGATAATAGAACCTTTTGGAGGGATTCTTTGGAAAGATTGAGTGAAAACTGAAACAGACTTTGAGCTTTGCCAGCCACAGAAACTGTATATTCATAGCAACCCTCTGCCATATTTATTTGCTCTTCTCCTCTCTCCCAGCCCCTGAGAGAGAACTGCAGAAACCACTGGAAGTAAATGAGGGGAAGGAATTGAATGTTCCTGTGCAGCAAGCACAAGGAAGATTCACCCTGTAAGGAAGATGAGAGGAAAGTCACTCAGATGACTCAGTTGTCAGGATGACTTCAAAATTATTGCAATATTTAAAAAGAGGAGAAATGTGCAGCTCTCAAACGTGATTCTGCCAAAAGTGATATGAAAAATAAAACCCTCAGAGCAGAAAAGTGCCATGACACTGCAACCTCTGGAGAAAGAAAAAAAATTCTTTGACTAGGACTTTGTAGAAATACCAGGTGACTCTTAAAATCGTGACTGTTGTTGCAAGATCAGCATTAATTGTGAAAACTAACTAGCTCTGTGATTTTATTCTATATGAGCCAAGAGAGGAACAAAATATTGATTGAGTGAGCTTCAGGTTTTATTTATATAAGGATCTGATTGCCAGGTTCATCCTTATGCAAAGCAGAGAGAGAAAGCTTTTTCAGCAGGCATTTTAAAAAATCAGATCTAAAAATAACTTTATGCTTTAGCTTTCCCTGCAAAATGCCTGGGAGTGCTTGCCCATGCTTCTTCCTTCAGTAGTCACTAAGAAAGCAAAAACCAGACTGAGGAAATCCCTGACACTTCCAGTAACTTCAAACTGAAGGTGAGTTTGCTCTGAACCGGAACGTAACTGACTCAACCAGACTTGAGTAAGACAGAAATATGAAACTTGTGCCCATTTCTGATGCTCAGTTGAAAGCACACCCCAATACAACTCCCACTGTATTGCTTTGAGTATGTAGTATTTTTCCACATACGTGCACTCCTGGGAAGCTTTGAACACTTTTATTTTTTAGTGCTGTGTCTCCAGGTCCTTCCTTGAAGCTGTTGTTGTTGCTCATTTCACATCTTTTTGAAGCTGTAAAAACAAACCTGTGTGCTGTACAGGAGTAAAGCCAGGAGGAATGACCCAGCAAAGACATTTTTGAAAGAGCCTCGAGCCCTCCTGGAATGAAAGCAAATGGGTGGCCTTTGAAAGATCAGCTCCCTAAGCCCTTGTCTGTGACAACCAGGCACACCTGATGACACAATGAGGGAAAGCACCTCTGTATATAATATTGTCAGCTCATTAAAACCTCAGATGTAACTTTTTGATTAAAAAAAGGCGACCTCCACTTAATTGCTTTTTACATGTAATGCTTTCAAAATCAAAGCATGGCTTTTTTTCATTAACACCTACACTGGGAGAAGCACACAACCTTGTGTGATGTGATAAAACAGGAAAACCACATCTCCAGACTAGAAAGTGTCATGAAGAACAGTTTGTACTGTACAAATCCAGTCCTAGGTCACTCTTAGCATCCATCCATACTTACAGTTCATAGCCTTGTTCCTATCTGGCTATTTACAAAATCTTTTTATCCCTTTAGCAAGCAGCACAACCCAAGGTTGTACACAACAGAATGCAATTCTGGGATAATGGTAATATTTTGTTTTACATGGGGACTTTTTTTCTTTTTTTCAAATTGTTATGTCTCAGAAGAACAGAGTGAAAAACTTCACCATCAGTACCTCTTTGCAAGCACTTTTCCTCTTTTTGAAAAAGCCACAACACATTTTGGTGCAGAGTAAAAACTCACTACTAAGCAGCAGAAAAAAATTCTTGAGAGAAAAACCACCCATTTCTAAAGCTCTTAGTGAAGCATTTACTGCTTCAATCTCATATGAGATCTTGACGTTCTTACTGCATACACAAGACTGGGAATTTGCCATTCTCCTAATCTGCCATAAAAAGAAAGCAAGTGCACCCAGGAGTAAATCTTTGTGACCAGAAACAGGCAGACATGCTGCAGTGCAGGCTTCCACAACATCTGCTCTACAAACCTAATTATCCCTCACTGCACAGATGCAAAAGACATCTGAAATGTTGGCACTTGAGACAGATAATTTCAAGTCCCATTAAAATTAACTTTTTTTAAAAAAAAGAAAAGCCATGCAGAAGTATTTCTGTTATTGATGAACAAACCCAAAGGCAACAAAAACTGGTCCCAGCTCATTCTAATATCAGATAAATTACACCTGTCCCATATGAGTGTTTATTCATACTGCTTCATAGGCTCAGTCCTCAGTGGGATGATCTGAAACTGTGCTAACACAATCTATTACAACGCAGCCAGTTCTTCAAGATTTGGCAGCTCTTTTTCAGTCCAGAGTGCAACAACTTCATTTACTCTTAGCAGAAATATAGAAGCCCTAAAATCTAGATAAGAACATCATTTCCAGAGGGAAATGTTAAATTAAGTTCACCTTCTAGTAGCTACAAGGGCAGTAGTGGGCACCAGTCCAGCTACTGGTACCCCTTTTATTTGCAGATTTCTTCTTCAGAACAAATTTCATGTGAAATTTGAGGGAAGTTTTAAATGGGTTTACATATACAAAGTCAGCAAAGAAATGTATATAAGCGAGGCTGAGATATGTGGCTGTACAAAAGCAGGCAGCTTAAATAATTTAAGAAATAGTATCCACAAATCTCTTTCCTCAAGTGAAGACATCTTTCTCTTTGTCTCTGAGGAACTTTAATTCATCTCATTGCTCTTGAATTTTCACTAGCAGTCAAGTGGCAAGCTGCCAAGTAACTCACAGTTGGCTGGAAGCATGGTCACCTACAAGCTAATTGATGCCACAGAACTTCCCTCCAGGATGCCATCTGGGTTGCATTCAATATTCTTACTGGATTCAGAAGTCCGTCCCTCTAAACTTGAAAGCTGCTTCTCTTGACCAAATGCCAACTTGCTGATTTTGTTTGCAAGCACACACATTTAACTAAACAGCAATACCAAGCTCCTGTTCCACTCTTTTGACCATTCATTGACTGCACTATTCTACAAAAACAAAGACAAACCACTTCTCCATCTCACAAGTGGGCAAACTGGGAAAATGAGAGCTGAAGGAGGCTGTCAATGAAAGCTTAGAAAGGGATTTTATACCAAGTCCCTGCCCCTGCCTGATCAGGCACATTTTAATACAGCTGGGTACCCTGCTCCCAATGCATACCCTCGATGGCTATAATGAGACTTCTTGTTTTTATTTTTAAAAATAGGGCATTTACAGAATAATGCAGTATTACCTTTGGGGCCTATCTGCCCCGCCAACAATCAGACAGGTAGGGTAGGCATTTTTACTTTCCTATTTCTACTTATTGCAGCAGAGAAGCACCTTCCTGACATGCAGTTGCACCCTTCCATTTCTCTGCATTGACAGCAGGAGTTTTTTGCATGCAGCCAATTCCATGGAAAACAGCAAGTCAATGCAAAGTGTGGAGCCCAATCACTCAGGCTGACACTACAAGCTCTCTGCACAGGGAGGCACTTTTCCTGTGGAGACCTGAGGACAGACCCTTCAGCAGGCCTGGCTCTCTCCTGCCTGCTCCCCTGAAAACTGTCCCTGGAATGGTCTCCATGAGCAAAGATCCTTGCAAGAGCAGCACAGATTTACTCTATAGGCACCTGCCTAGAAATTCTTTGTAACAGAATAGATTTGGCAGGACTGAGTCACAATTACCTGCTCTTCATCTACAGGAGAGACAGCATGCTGGAAAACTCCAAGGCAGTTTATTTGACTCACTTAGTCAGACATAATGCTGTTGGAACAAAAGGCCAACCTGGCAAAAGCTCATCAAAACAAATATCCATCAAGTTCATACACTTATAAACAAGTGCAGAGCAGTGATAGAGATGGAGATGTGCCTACTCACATTTGGCAGCTCTTCCTGCCCATTTTTTGCAGTCAGACAAAAAAATCTAATATACTGGAAGTGTTTTAGTACCTATGTATTACAGGAAACTCCTGTTAATGTTACCTGAGAAAGGCTACTGAAAAAGCAGTTGCATTACTGACGTAACAGAATTAAAGAGGTTTACACTGACTCACTAAATACCCACACAGCAACAATAAACTCACTTTGAACTCACCAAGAGTTCTGCTGTGCAATCTAATAGCCTGCAGCTTAGCAGGAAAAACCACCTCTCCAAATGGCCCAGGGTTGGAGTTTTCTTGCTTTGCATATTTTTGTCAGTTGACTATATTGCACAATATCTAAACCAGAACATGAACTTCAAGTTTTTTCATAAGCAAGTGGATTAAAGCAATAATATTGAGACTTTCCAAGCCATATTCAGGCATGGATACAATATTGTCAGGCAGGGCAAGGGGCTTTAATTGGGAATATTCAACCCAGGCAGTGGTTCCATTTTTTGGAACTGACAAACACTGCTCATCTTCCTTGTGTCTATTCCTGCTGTGACAGATAACTGCAAACTGTGAGCCAAGCCTGGAGAAACTTTAGTTGCTGTGCTGCTCAGGGCAGGGTGAACACCAGAGGCACTGGCAAAGTCAAAGCCACAGTGAGGATTTTCCTGCCATAAGCAGATTCTCAATAAAATTGAAATATCACATTAACCTTGTGATCTCCTGCATTTCTGGACTTCCTGTGTCAAAATTCAGACCAACACACTGCACGTGTACCACACTGAGATCTTTCTGGGTCTTTCTGGTCCAGAAACAAGAGACACCTGAAGTTTAGCACAGGAAGAACTTGCTTTAGCTGTAGAATAACACACCATTCACGGGAGTGAGCTTGGCTCCTTCCACCAAAGAGCAGAGCTGCAAATGCAGACTAAGCCTGAGAGAGCAATTTTACTGTATCCAAATTGAAAGCAAGATCATTATAAAACTAGGGCTGTCACAGACTGAAATATGCCTGCAATTGATCTTTCCTTCAGCAGGACACTGGGAAACACAAGCAGCAGAAGTACTGGAGACAGACTGAGTGGTCAATAAAACATGGATGATTTCTATTTTCATGGCTTGCCAATGGCAAGTCCTCACACAACATTGTAGCTGGGGGATGCATGAGATCAGGAATGGAATGAAACTGTACTTTCACCCCTAAAACAGAATTAGAGAGCAGTTAATCCTCACTTGGAACAAAACAGTGGTCCAAAGCCAGAACTTGGATTGTAGCTCCACAATGATGCTCTATGCACTTCTGGAGGCTAAAAGAAAGACTGGGTAATACCCTGGTGAAAACTGCTGCAGAAAATATTTTGTGAACACCACAGGCCTGAAGCCATTGATTTTTGGGTTTGGAAAGGTTTCTTACTGTCAGCTGTGACTGCTTGTAACTATGAAGGAACAAAGATCCCTTGAAATATCACTTAAAACCCATGTATTATCCAGCATATTCCCTTGCCAACACTGTTCCCCTCACCATTATTTCACAGGCTCACCTCAGGAGATAGAGTGTAAAGGAGATAAAGGCAGAGGTGAAGCTCTGCCTGGTTGGTGAGAGTGGCCCTGTGGAGAAGGCCTGACCAGCACAGCTACTTGGGCACAGCCTCGTGCTCAGTGAGGCCAGCCAGGGCTCTTCTCTCGGCAGGACCTCATGGACCACACAAATCCATCTCCTTTCAGCCTTTCTGGACCCACAGCAGCAGCTTTTCCAGCTAAGAGATGTCAATCTCAACACAGCTACACCAGCAGGGAGAGGGTCAGGTCTGTGCTCTGAAGCTACAGGGCCAAGTTTTAGTCAGCAATCTAAAATAACCAATCAGCATTTCCTCAGAGACTTCAGCAGCAGCAAGATCAGCCTGGGCCCTCACACAGACAAGATGTTTTCTCTCTTCAACTTTCAACATCAGAGAACGGTGCTGTCCGCAGATTAAAGTAATAAGGAACCCCCACCTAACATCACAATTAATTAGAGCAGAACACACAGCAAATATCTTCTCCAAATCCCGAGACACTCATCATTTAACATTTTGAATTCTAACAGTTCAGAGTGAAATGAGATCCTCCATCTTCCACTTCACATCCAATAAGAAATATAACTCTCACACACAGAGTCCTAATAGGTATGAATCATCTCCTTCCTATCTACTGACGAGAATTTATCCAGCGTAAGACAGTGAAACCTCCATCATTCTTACATGTCAAACTGCTGTAAAAATCTCTGCTATTATAAAAGCAGAGGAAAAAAACCAACACGATGGCAGATAATCCCAACTGATTACTGTAGAAAAGTGACATTTACACATGCCCTTTTCCTATGTAAAAGGTCAAGCTGATGCACCAAAACGCTTCATCTACAGAAAATTCATTCCCAGCCATCTCCAGAAAAGGTGATACAGCTCTCAGGTGTACCACAGTCACAAAAAACAGCCATAAATGAAATTAAGGGAATTCCAGTTTGTTGTTCTAGATCTCACCAGGCTTGTTTTTTCCTCTCAGGAAACCTAATCCCACATGACTTCATAGCAGGGAGAGAACCCTTTTCAAAAACAACACAGCAAGATTCTGCCCTAAAACCCTCGCCGAATATGTTTCTAATGCCACATTCAAACTCACACTCCCCCACAAGAAGAAGAAAACACTTTTGTAGGAAGAGGGGAAATTAGGTCCTGTACTTGGCTGCCTTCCTCCCCCTCGGTGGTTTTCACTGTCAGAGAAGCATCTTTTTTGCATTCTAAAATTAACCCTGTAAGATGAAGATGAAGACTGCACAACACACCTCAGAAAAGGAACCAGTAAGCAGTAAAGATCACTGCTCAACCCTTATTATTATGGACAACTCACTGACAGCTATCCAGCCTGCTCGGAAAAGGAAAGAAAACAGTCTTCTAAAAGGATATTTTGGTTTCAGGTTTCCTTGAAACACTCCTCCAGTGCGCTGAACAGGCAAGGATGAAGCTGCCAAGGCAAAAGCCCCATAAACCAAGGACTCCATAATCCCCAGCACAACCCTGACTCTTGCTGAAGGAATCCAGCATTTCCCATGGTGCTGAATATCTCAGTCCTGACCTTGAAAGCTGGATCAGACTGTTCAGTGACAGTGATGGCTTTTGTTCTGTGAACACACATCTCCCGGGGTACTGCTTGCCAGTGTACTTCACAGTGCCCAACAATCTGGACAACAGCCCTGAACTGGAATCAACAGTAGGCAGGTGTGGAGCTCCACATCAGCTCTGGAATCTCCAACACTTGTTACCCTGGCAGCCTCAACCTGCATTTCAGTCTCAAAATATAAAAATACTGTAAATTAAGTAATTAGATCTGGGCAAACAGAACTTAGCAGTCTCTGGCCGGCAGAAGTAGAGCATTTGTGCACTGGAATTATTAATCCTTTCTATGAGCATTAGCACAAATAAAGGCTTGCAATATTCACATGATTGCATGCATAATCGAACGTGAAGAAATGCCTGCTGCTCTCAGTCAAGCTTTGCAGAGTCCCCTGCAATGCCTGAGCAAGGGAAGTTGTTAACAAAGGCTTTGTGCATTGCTGTTGGGGATGGGCACTCTGTGAAACAGAGCTATGAGAATTAATGGCCAAACTCATGGGGAAAGACTGGAAGGGAGAGCAAGGCAATGTGTACAAGCCTGGGAAAGGTTCCACATTACTCAGGCAAATACTTGTCCACAACCATGGAGAAAAATTTAAGTACATTATTTATCATTTCCTTCTAGACAAGGGTGCCCCAGGATTTCTGCCCTGCTCTACTCTCACTCTCTTTGAAGTGCCATGCCACAATCAGAGACCCTGCAGTCAAGAACTGGACAGATATGATTCTTTTCAGCACCTGTCAATGCAACTCCTTAATCCTAATTTAACTTCAGGGATCAACATGCACTGGCACCCTGGGCAAATACATATAACATATTATTTTATAAAAAATAGGACAGATTTCTGTGTTAAAAGAGCTCTTGTGAAAAGGGGGAACAGAAATCATCCAGCAAAGAGCTTGAAGTAAAGCCATTTCAACACACCAATGTGATCCTGGCAGAGATTGGGCCAGAGGTTCCCTTTGAAACTCCTGATTTATCACCTACCAAAGAGCAGTGCTCATATCCCTCCTAAATCATGTACCGAGCCCACCTTGTGCAAACTTCAGAGTTGTGCAATCTAAACTGTATCTTTGTTGTTCTACACCAGAAAGGAAGAAGGAAAAGAGTGGCAGCTGTAAAATAAACAAAAGCAAACTAAACTCCCCTCTCAGGAGCTATCTTGGCTCCTTCCAGAAAATGATACGTTACTAATAATTTATGGAGGAACTGGTGCACAGGGCGATAAGTCACTTCAGCAGTTCATGCTCACATAACAGGGAGGTGAGGGCAGGAGGTGAAGGAGGCTTGGAGAGACACACACACAATGGAAAGAGCCCCTTTAGCAAACAGAGTCTGTCGTGTGCAGTCCCACAACAGGCATTTTTGGCCAGCTGAAGAAGTGGCTGCAATGATGTCCATCTGTATACAGGCTGTGCATCAGGACATGTTGGAAAGCACAAAAAGAAAGTTCATTTTGGAACACAAAATTATTATGCTCCTCCTCAAACACCACTATTTTCTGCGTCTCTGACACTAAATACAAGAAGTGAGATATTTGAAGCATTTCTTGCATTTGACCCAACACTAAAATTTTGAAACAGTGAATTGTCTCAACACTGGGGATTTTCTGAATATTTTACGAACTGTATATGACAAAGGCTAAATCCTTGAGCAGTCCTTTAATCCAAGGAACACGATCTGCATAAAACGACCTGATAATGGACCTGAAAAAAAACAATCTGGGGTCTTTTTTCATGAGCCACTAACATCCACAATGAGTTGCTGAATCACTCTACAGCCTTGGGCAGAGGGTAACTTCCCCAGCCATGGATTTTCATGTCCCTGAGATAACATTTAGCCCACATTTATGAGAAAGATTCATAGAAAGCTGAACTGCTAAGCAGCCACGGGATGACAAATGTGTAAGGAGCGTAACACAACCACACAAACAAGAATAGAAGCACTGAGTTACAGAGGCAGGAGATGTATTTCTTGGCCTATATCAGTCAGCACTGACATTTGCTATCAAAGAAACTGGGCCATTTCTCTGTTTATGAGTAGCTCTATAGATGCAAGAGTGATTCAGGATGAAAAGTCTACAGGAACAGTTGTACATTTACATCTGAAATTCTTATTCTCAGTGCAGGAATATTCACTACTCCTGCTGTAGCTGATTTTTATGGTCTTAACTACTCCCTGGATCAAACAGAGTAGTATCATATCTGGATGGAACACATCCAGGAAATCCAGCAAGGTTTGCTGATATACAATCACTACTCAACAGCAAGCCAAGCAGCTGGTATCTATCATAGGAGACTCATGCAACACATTTGGAAAGATGCCCACAATCTTACTCACCTAGATCAACAAAAACAGAAGCCGCCTGAAAAGCCACCAAAGAAATTAATCACATTAGCTTTATACATGGAAAGCAAAGACAGAGAGAAAACCTTGACTGAGTAATGCACAGCAGGACAAAGACTCGGGATCAAACAAAAGTTTTAATTCACCCCTTGAAATGAAGCAAAATATCACCTCAATGTACATCACACTACACATTACACATCAAGGAAGGCAGCGTGAAAAAAAGTATGAAACAAGGCCAGTTCAAATAAAATACAAAGTTAAAACCTGGAACTAGAGCAGTTATCTAAATGAGGGACATAGTACAGTTAAAGAGTTTACTGTCAGTTGTACAAACCAGTTTCTTCAACAATTGCTTTAATTGATAAATCTATGCTCTATCTACCTGTAAAGGAAAAGAAGTCTACAACAATGTAATATTTCAAATTTAACCAAAATCAAGAGAAAAATTCCACCTATTACAATGAATTTTAAACACACACTTTTACGTCTTTCACTATTTTGCAAGTGAAAGAAATCACACCCACAGAAGCTACAGAAACAAAGCTAGAACTCAAGAAAAAGATTAAGAAACTTACAGCAGGCAAAATTCTCACTCAGGATGGACAAGATTCTGCAGCACTAATGAATTAGGTTTTAAATACTATATCTGTCTTTAAAAATAAAAAGTAATCACAACAGCACAGAGAGCAGTTGCCAAAAAGAGCCCTTCTGGTTCTGCAAGTACAGGACTGTGCTCCTGCTGCCATGGAAACTGAGCCCTCACTGCTCTGGTCCTGGTACAGTGCCACACATGCTCTCAAGCATTTAATAAATACTAATACTGCATTTAATAATATTAAAGTATCAGAAACAGAACATCTAAGAAAAAAAATTGCCAATAAACCTCACTTTACGTGGCTGCAGCCCAAAGGCTCGTAAGCCTTGCTCCAAGCCAGGTATAAATCCTGTTCTCTCCTAGTTTCTAACACTTGCTCTTGACATTAATTGAGGCTAGACTGACTGCCAGGCCTTAGCTTAGGCTGAAAATGACCAGGAAACCTGGAGGAAAAACTGAAAGCCTTCCACCTGTCCAACAGGTACCTCTGCAAGGAGCAGTTGTGTGTGTTGAGCACTGACCTGGTGGGTAGGAGACCTCATTTCTGTTCTTGGCTCGGCTGCTGACTCTCATACAGCTGAGTCACTCTGGACCAGAAGAGCTCTAACACCATTTATTCACCTCTTCATGAGGAGAAAGGCACAGGGCTGCCAGATCTGCCACAGCTCTGGGAAGAAAAGTCATGGGCCTTGCCAGGAACAGAAGCACAGTCTACCAGGGCATCATTACTATGGCAAGAAACAGGATATCTCACCCTGAGAGACCACCAGTGACAGAGCTCACAACCCTGCTTTAAAAATCTTCTGGCTTCTTGAAGGTTAAAACCGGGCTTTTGAAAATATTTCAGTGTGCAAGGGTTTAGTTTTATTTTTCATCTGGCTTACACTATTATTTTAACTTCTAAAGTCTAATCAGGTTTTTATCACTTGCATTTCAGACAGAAATTTTTCACAGCGCAGAAAATCTGCATTAATTTTATCACAAGGCCCTTTACCCTTTTCCATTCCCTTGTGGGTATCTAAATATTAATAATTTTAATGGAAAATAGAGAGTTAGAAAAACTACACTCAGTTTTTCCAACACTTCCTGCACAGGCACCATAAAAGGGTGAGGATTTCCCTTTGGCTGGAAGCAGCTGTCTGCACTGGGAGTAGAGCACACCAGAGCAGGCAGACTCCTTTTCTGCCAAGGACATGCACAACAAGGACAAGACAACAAGAAGCAACCCAAAATTCACCTCCATCACCCAAACTCAACTTACTGATTTGTTTTCCTGGGCAAAGGAAAAAAAGAAAGAACAATTAACATCTTACAGCATTTTATAAGGCAGACACAGAAAAGTGTAGTGACACAGAAAAGCAGAACTGAGCAACAGCATGCTTTGGGAACATCTTTGAAATTACCAGGGAACAGCTGCAGGAAAATGGGAAAGCCGTAGAGGAGAAAAGGTCACCAGTAACAGGACCAGGAGAACTTCATGCCAAATCATTTCTACCACAAACACATCCCTAACACAACATCAGTCTCTGAGGCACACCAAAGACATGGTAGATTTGTCAGTGAATTCAAAAAGCTGATGGCATTGAAAAGACCAGCAGAAACAAAAGCTGGGTGTCTGCTGTATTAGAAACAGCTGAGGGAATCAATAATGGTTAAGACATTTTCAGGTGTAACAGAAATATTTTAACAGTATTTAATGGTCCTTTAAGTGGACAATGGAGTCAAGAAAACTTACTATTTCTAGCACTGGCAATCTCTTAGTGTAGGTGTATCAGATAAATGTGTTCAGCAATGCATTACACTTGGTTTCTCTGGTCTCGTAATTACAATCTGAATAAACTCCTGAGCATTTTCTGATTAATTTTAAATTATCCTAAGTATCTTCCACTCTTAACATCAATCAGTCAGAAATCACATCTCTAACCTGTGCTAAGCCTGGGTCTAGAACACTGTGGACACAAGAGAACTGGTCTGCATTGACTTTTCATAGAATCACAGAATGGTTTGGGTTGGAAAGGACTTTAAAGGCCATTAGTTTCAAACCCCCTGTCATGGGCAGGGACACCTTTCATTAGACCAGGGTGCTCAGAGCCCCATCCAACCTGGCCTTGGACACTGCTGGGGATGGAGCAGCCACAGCTTCTTTATACATTAAAACACTCTGGATGAAGTTTATCTACCTTGGCTCAAAATACAGAATATGCCTGTATCCTCTGAAATGACAGCACTGAGCTCTCTGATAAACAAACCAAGTCATGTTGGTTTTAACTTTCATAAATTCCTTCTTGAACTTAATAATTATATTCACACATCCCATTCTCCTTGACCTCAGGAAGGCTTTTCAGCTCGTTCCTGTATCTAGAGCAAACCTTGTGCCTTCTTGCTATAGCACAGCAGCACTGCACAAAACCAAGTTCACTCTGTAACCATAATGTCCCCAGTGGCTCTTGCACATACCCCAGTTCTCTCTTCTGCCTTTTCAGTGGTCCCATCTCAGTTCTCTCTTTCTTTCCCAGACCACAAGCAGGAGTGATAGAAAATCACCACCTTCTGGAAAGCAGTCTGCATCTAGACAGCTTAATAAATAAAACTGCATAAATAAAACTCCTTAAGAAAATGTGCCAGGAAATAGGGAAATGGAGCAGGGCATGTGCTTAAAATTTGATTTTCTACATAAATGTTGCAGCAGGTTGCACTAACAAGAAAGATAATTCAGACACCAAAACCATGCAAGTTAGTTTTTTCAGAGCAGACAACAAGAATATAATGAAAAATTAAGATAAATGAATAAAACATTCACTGATGAACACAAGAAATCAGTAAACTGGTTTTGAGACTAAGCTGGACATGAACCCAGTACAGACCAGGACAGGCAAGCATCAGCCACACAGAAAAGCAAACAAGCCCTGCCTCTCAAACCAGTCTTCCTAGTGCTTTGGGTTTTGGGATGAGCATGCAAGCTGGCCACACAGCACAGTTAAACTATGGCTGACACAATCAGGAGCATATGACCATGCACATGGCAAGGAACCCTAACACTCCCCGTGGTGACGTGCACAGGCATCCCCAGAGTGGCAGGCAGCAATCACTCAGCATGCAGGAGACTGGCTCAATATGAAACAGAAAGAAAAACTGAAGCAATGCATAACAAAGGACAGGAAGTTATAGAATATATGTGGCACTGTGAGTGCCTACTGTGTCACTTGGTCACACCCCAAAACCTGCAAGCCTGGCACTCCATAACACTCCTGCACTTCAAAGCCACACAGACCATACTTAACTCTGCACAGGATCCAGAGCTTAGTTTACAAATAGGCTTTTTGATATGTTTTTACTCCCAGTGAAACCTAAACTGAAAAGCATACAGACCATGAGGCTGTCTCCTGGGCTTCCACACAGGCAGCAGGAATCAAACTCTGCAGACTCTCTGTACAAAGCCAGTGGAAGAAGGAGTCCTTCTTCCTCCCAGCTGCAAAGGAAATGTGTCTCAGCTACACAGCCACCTAGTGCAGCCACAAGGCAGGCAAGGGCTGAGGTAGGGGAGGTTTGCTGATGCCTCATGTTTACCCTGCACTCTGGACACATGGGAATAGCTTTTGAGACAGTAACTCCCTTCTGACTGCATCTCATACCTGAGCCAGCCTCAACCTGCCTCAACCCTGTCTATAAAATATCCCTATGAGCAGTCCTCACCAGCAAGCAACACCACAGAAAGGATACCAGTGCAAAGGTGGAAAATGGAGCTTTAAACAAGAAATAGTAACTCTACATTTGGCTGTGTCCCCCTGCAGGCAGGTATTCCAAAACTGAAATGATCCTGCAGCTTGTGTTTAATTTTAGGAAACTGGTTAAGCTACAGATTGCTTTTTGCAACTATACTCCGCCACATTTAGTGTTTATTCAACAGTAAAACATTTACACAGATGTCTTCCAGTCTCTTTCACCCACACTCAGGTCTGGGTTAAGATAATGTGAACCATACTTACATCATAAAAATAAAATCAAACACAACTATCAGTGTAAGAGCTCCTATTTTGCGTCAAATGTATTGTTTGCAAGGTCTTCCTTGTTTTCTGCTGGCTACAATGGCAAGCAGGAATAAACTTGTAAAGCTGGGGAAAAAGCCTCCAAGAGCCACTGCCCCAATGGAACAACGCTCTAGGATTTTCCACTCTGGGTGATGTGTCACCCAGCAGCAGCACCCTGGACACACAGCACATGGATCCCTAGTCTGACCTGGCTTTGAAGCCTTTCCTGAGGGAGATATAGAAAAAAAGTCAGTATCCCACATTTCGAGTACCTCAGCAAAGAATGCTTTAGCTGAAACACTGTGCCTCAGAAAACAGACACTTTTCCCACTATAAAAGTAGCTTTGATGTTTTATAAAGTTGCTGCTGTGCCATTACAAAAAATGTCTCGATGACTGCATCTGCAAGCATTGTCTGCAATAGGTTATAAGAGTTTCCAGCATTTCCAAAGAGGAACATGTATCCCAGGGAAGGACTAACTGCATTTATAGAAATCACGTTCAGAACTGCCCTGGAGCCCTGTCCTCATCGTATGGACCACACTTAGGGCAGATCATGGCATTGCAAGCTGTAAGCTGTGACCAGGATTTTATCTTTCCAGGCCTACACAGATTGGACTCAGCCCAAGCAAATCCTTTCACATAAAGCAGAACAAATAGTTTTAGGACAGGTTTAAACTCTGCAATAGGTACCCAAGATTTCTAATTCCAGAGTTTACAATTTGATTTCCCCAGCAATCCAAACAATATGACTTCCACTGTTTTTCTCTCTGGAGTTTAGTTTCCTTTCCATAGATAGATTTTAAGGAACATCTCTACTCCCTTTTTATTTTCCTTTCATCAAAATGGTACAACTTTCTGAAAACATGGCAGCAAAAAGGCATCTTCATTTAGGCAATCTGTTTAGTGCTTTATTTTTATATATTTCTACAATGCACACAAATTACTGTCTCCTCCTTCTCTCTTGTTAACACTTGACAAGTCATGTGCCCACACACAAACGAGCACCATCTCCTTTCCTGGGAGCCTCCTTGGCTACTGTTCTTTCACCAGCCCAGAAACCCTGTCCTGGATAAACTCAGCACACCCTAAAAACCAGTACTGACTTCATGTCCAGTGTTTGCTGTATTAACTCACACATCAGTCCTATGGTAGATAAATTGAACTACCAGCTACAACAGAAAAAGGTTACTCAGTGGAAAGCAAATGCCAAGGATAAAATACAGTTTGATTACTGAAACATTTTCCTTAGAATCCAAAACATTATGCCTGCACATACTGGGGGCAGGGAGGATAGGGGGAAACAGGGACAGACACGGGACACAACACAAAGGGGACCAAATAAAAACAAACAAACAAACATTCAGTCTTGCGCAAAGATGATTTCTAGTAGGAAGCCCACAGAGGCCTGCCAAAAAAAAAAAAAGTCAGCTCTTTCCAACTATTTAAGATACTCTTGGTTACAAAATTTTCCAGTGTATTAGACCATCTACCACAAGGAATTGGTTTGATAAACCAATTCTTCACACAGATAAAAGACCATCCTGTCTCTTTAAAAAGGGAGAATATACACAAGCAGCAATGAGGTATTACAAATATATTATCAGCTCTGGGAAAAAGAATCATCAAGTAATTACAGAGGTTATCAGGGTCCTTATCAGTACTCACTGCCAGCAGGCTACCTGCATATTCATTTCCCTCTCCATCAGCACTCTGCCATGCTGAGTTTTCCGGAACAGTTTCTTCTATTGCATATGTTCATAAAATAATTTTGAAATAAATAGCTGTTTATTACAGCAGCGATAACAGAGGCGGTATCTAGAAGTGAAAACATGGAACGTATTTTTTCACCCAGTGAGTAGAACTCCAAACATTCCATATGCTGAAAAGCAGCACGCACTTTCAAAATAAAACAGTGTTCAGAACAATTTAAATGAGAAAAATGTGCATGACAAATGCAATTTTTGTCTTTCAGCCTGCTTGAAGAAGCAACTGCGAAGTCTCTCTATATATGAAATAAATTACCAGTCCATGAGCAATTTCTGTAGTCTGATCCCCAATCAATAATGAATGCCAAATTCAGATTAAAGTGAAGAACATATTTTTACCACCCTCAAACCCAACAACTATAAAACCCCTCTGAAATAAACCTAAATCTGATGCAATAAGCATTCTAACACAGCACAGTTCACACTGAGCTGATGTTCAACAGCATGTTGTCCTACACTCTCTCTCTTCTGACACAATGCTCAAAGGGCTGATCATACAGAAAAGGAGAAAATAAAAAGCAGCCCAGATATTGAACCACTCACTCATGCAGGACAAGAGCTCAGGACACAAACTTACTCTCCCATGTTGAATGCAGGGTCCAGAATCTGTCCCAGATGCTCCTCCAGTCACGATCCCAACCTCTAAAAGCAGCTCCAAAAGCATTGCCCACAGGTCACCTGCAGCTCACCAAGCCTTTGTACCACAGCACACAGAGGTTTTAAATAGAAAGCTTTAAGAACACCATTATATAGCTGCTCAGAGATTGCCAGTGCTTCCACAGGTTAGTCTCTCTCTTGAGAAACAGGCACTTCTGGAAAAACATTCCCAGTTATGGCTACACAAGAGTCCATGGTCCCTGGCTTCCCCAAGTCTTTTACAACTTGAAACATTCCACATCTAAGCTGCCTCTAAATAGTGCCATTATAATTCCTGTAAGAGCCATTTCTATAGCTCAATTAATGCTGCTAACTCCCCAGATCATAAAAAAAAAATCATACTTAAAAACAATCAAGTCCTCTGAATAAAAACAGCTACCAGAAGGAAACGTTATGGGGCGTTCACAGGGAACGTCTTGTTGTAATTTAAGAGTTTGGGAATCGCTGCTCTCCTTAAACTAATCTACTTAGACTTGACTCCGAATCTCACCTGACACAGACTTACAGGTGAAGATGTTAACAGGAAAATCATATATGGAAAAACACATAACCAGTGACCTTTCTTTTCACAGTGATATATTCACTGGGTCTATAAGCTTTGAAGAGTTAATTCACTGAATGCACATTCAGCATCTGTTATTCTACAGAGATAATTCAAGAGATGTGGTACTTGCTACAATATTTGCAACTTTAATCTCCAAATTAAAGATACTTCTCTTCAAGATTTAGGCTCTGTAATTTCTTTTACAGATGCTTCTTACACTCCATGGCTGAGACAAATTCTCCCAGGCCATCAGAAGCTGTAAGCAAAATAACAGCCAAGTTATAACAGCACAACCCTTCAAAGTACACAGAGTTTATGGGCTTCCACTGATATGCACCAGGGCCACACCACAAGAGCAGGAATGAGTGCCATTTTCTCAGGATTGGAAGTACAGATTTTGCTCTCTCTTCCCTTACACTATGAAGGAATTAGTGTTACATGGCTGACACTGCCAAGCCAAGCAGTGCTACTTGTTAATCTGCCTTCTCACCATGACTGCACACATATTTAAACAAAAGACTCACACCCACCCCACATCTTGTAGGATGATTATGAGTAAGCAACATTTCACGTGAGCACCTGTCACTGGCCCAAAGCACGGGCTTTCTCGCGGTTTAACATCTCTCCCAACTGCCCCGGGGACATAAACTCCGCTGTTCCTTTTCGGCGCTCTGAGCAGAGATGTTGCTGGCGGCGA
>JANPWX010000421.1:2360013-2435396 GCA_024734555.1 Trochalopteron elliotii
GACTACAGTGTCGCTGCCCTAGTAGCGGCCCCGGAGAGCGCGGCCACCGCCGGCATCCCGCCTCCCGGAGGAGCGCCGGAGGGACACCTGCGGGACACGTCCCCCGGCAGCCCGCGGCCACCGAATGGAAGCCCCGCATATGACACGGCCGCGGTCGGACGCGCGCTCCCAGGCCGGGCTGCTCACACCGGAGCTCTCGCTTGGGTAGGCGGCCTGGGCCCTGCTGGACCTGACTGGGTCAGGCCCTCAGGTCCTGAGCCTCCCTCGGTGGCCCGGTTACAATGACAGCCTCATTCATGATCTTAATTTTATTAAACCAATTAAACACGCGGACTCCTTTAAATGGCCTCGAGTCACAAATTGTGTGCTCTCCTCATTACTTCAGGTCTCCCACTGAGGGATTTCATTATGACCATTCTGATGTGGTCATCTCCACTTAATTGTATTAAAATTAGTGAAACAAGTACCAAGTATACTAAAGGTGGGCACCTCTCCTCGTAGGCACTGCTTACCCTTTCTACTGCCAAAGCGATGCGATCTGATCAGTAATGACAAATGGTTTCCAAGTAATCAAGGGCCTTATTTATCACTCCATTTGCACGGTGCTGATGAGAAAGCAGTTCACTGTCTTTAATTAACACCGCAGCCTTGTTCATACAGTCAGGATTAACAGTATTCCAGTAATCATATTATGAGAAGATATTTTTCTAGAGTAACTTGAATCTAACGTCACAACAGCATTAACATGATTATATGTGGGGTGTCGTTTAAAAAAAACCTTTAAAATGAGCACTAATTTTACATAAACCAATGTAACAAAGCTTTTCACTTTCAAATGCCATTGGCTTAAGAACTGGGCTGCCATTTAAAAGTGCACCTGTGTCTTTAACAAAATTTTTGCAAGTCATTAGTCAGCAGTGTCACTAATGCGTTTGAATCATGTGAAGAGAAGAGCTAATCATTGAGCTATTCCACTAGCAGCTTATAGAGTATTAACAATTTATTCAAGCCTGTTTGAACAATTTTTAGTGTGAGAAATGTAGCGCATGTTTGTGTTGGCTGCATCAATGTGATAGATTACAATAATTGCTCAAAGCAAATGAGGTATTTATAATACATTAGGTCAAATTTCTCTTTTTTAAATGTGTCAAAACACAGATTCATAAAGCTACTGTAATTCATGGCCTCATTCTTCTCTTTTGTAAGTTAGTTTATTAGTTTAAATTGGAAGTGGTTCCAAAGGCAATAATGAAGCTATCTGGTACAAAACAGGTGTGAGTGTGCAGAGCATCAGTCACAGCAATGATCTGCTCCGATTCCTACTGGAATTTTGTTTCATTTAAAAAAAAAACAACCAAACAGGTGTTTTGGCCTGAATGCCTCCCATAGGAAACAACACTAATGAGATTTTTTGGAGTGAGCTTCTCTGATGACACCTGAGCAGCAGCAATTTCAAGAGCCTTCACTGGCCAGCCATTGTAGGGGCTACTGGTAGCCTAGTACCATCTTGTGGACATATGTGTCTCCGAGGAATTGCAGAGGCAAGAAGGAAACTGGAAGTGCTATAGGAGAAGTAGATTGGGCTAAGGAAGCCATTTGTTATGAAAGAGAAATGAAATATCATTTCATCCATTATGTTCCAGTAGTTAAGACTGTTAATTTGCCTTTTAATTTACCTTTGTGGTTTATTGCTTCTAGTTGGTCACACAGCACTGCACATTAAACAACAAATCACAGATCAGATATGCACTAACAGAGCAAGGGGGTACATCAAAACAGTGAAATCTTCTTTCAATAGAGCTCCATCAGCCAGCTCTCTGTTGTTTGTCATCCATACCATTCCTTTGATCTATCTTACAAATGATTTTATAGCTCGATTTTTTTCTTAATGCAGAACCCAGACCTTTTTTCCATACTTACATTTTCAATGCTTGGTCCCTTAGATCTGTATATTTCTCATGTTAAGTACAGCTTATACATCAGAGAAGCCTCCTCAGTGTCAGGATGAATAACTGACCCCCTGAACCCTGGATTTTCTGCAGGCTTGTATTCACACACCAGTTCTTTACTCCTCCAGGTGTGCAGATATGACCCCCCCAGTCACAGAGTGGGAATTGAATCATTCAGAAGCATGTGAAAAGTGATGCACCAAACTTATTTTAGTGGAAGTTCCTCTGGCGTTTCCAGCTTTTGCCCACTGTATGAACACCTTTCCTTGTTTTGCAGAACACCACTACATGGGTTCAGACCCTCACCTCCCCTAGCCCAAAACAATTGAATGTCTTTCTACAATATATTTAGTTCTTCTTTCAAATGGACATTTAAAAACCTGTTCTCCTCTATTTGTATAATAACCTTTGAAAGTATGCCCTGTCCAATAGGCTAGCTTTTTCAGCCTTGTCTTTCAACTAGACAATCCTGCAATCCTGTCACGGCTCTTAGATATGCTAATGTAATATGTTTTGCAAAAAGATATTTAAATTAAACCTTTTAATTAAAGTTAGCTGAACCAATGCACTAGCGGCCACATCCCTTAAACTGCCAACTGATGTGTTAGTGCCCACAATACTGTTTACATTTTTAAATAAAATTTTCTTGCCAAAGCTACTGTGAGTTTTCACCTGTACATAGTATTGTATATTACATTTGAAACTAAAATTTATCTTCTGCTGCTTCTACTAAGGCACAAAACAAACCACAAGTCCAGCAGAGCACAAATACAGGTTCATTTCTGATCAAGACTTGTCCTTCAGATTCTTACACAGCTCCTGTTTTTTTACCTGCTGTGTTCAAAATAACCAACAGTTCTCACAACCTTCCTTCCTACTTTTGGGATTCACAAACCCACTTTTGCTTGTACATTGTGTAATAATCTGCTTTAAAATGTTTTACTTACGTATTTATCTGCTAAGATGCATTAGTCTTCTGTTTTGGTGGATTTTTTCAAAATCTGCCCATTTTAAACTGCAGAAGAAAAGTTTCTTCTACTTTCCCACTTTTCATAGTTTCCTTAGACTGACTTCCAATTTTCCCATACTAATTTCCTTAAATCCTTCCACTCTTGTCCAGGTAGCTGTAGGAATTTTCCCCAACTCATACATTTAACCACAGTCAGTGTAGCATCAATGGTCATTAACATCCTCCAGCCCTGTGGCCTTCCTCATCTGTCTCTTTGCAAGGGCACTTTAATGACAGGTGACATTACTTTTCATTTGCACAAATCCCTTTTTGCTTGTGTGAAAGCAAGTTAGGGCTCTTAATTCTTTAGTTTGGGTTTTTTTTTTTTCCAATTCATATTTTTATTTGTATGTGACTAAATGGTGTCTCTTTGATCTCCTTTTTCTATGCTTTATTTTTGGAACTTTTATTGTTTAAAAATGCTTTGTTCAATGTCTTCTATAATCTCCTTTGTTTCTTAGCTTAATTTTATTCTCTTTTAACTTCAACTTCTTTACTGAGAACTCCAATCCCCTAAGTCAGCTGTTTGCTGTTTCCTTTTCATATTTCTTACTTAAATCCATGCTCTGTACTTCTTTGCCTATTGGATACACCTTCCCTTTTCAAATTTTAAGGACTTTTCTTTTGCTTGTTTCATGTCTAAAAGGTCAGTTTAACAACCTTAGCATGCTCCAGGTCTTCTAATGATATCCTTATTTTTAGTTAGCTCATGGCCTAGTAAAGAAAGGAGGACACAATCAGATTTAAATCAAACTACAAACCCCATCAGTTTGTTATCCAAGAGTTGTGTTTCCTGCAAACCAGAACCTCTCACTTCCAGAGCCATGATTATTCTTTGTCCTAAAAACCTCTTCTGCTTTATCCAAGCACATGTAGCAGTATGATATAGCACTGCCACACTGCTGGCCAGACAAAATCTCAGGGGCACTTCTTGTCCAGGTATGAGACTGCAGCATTTAGTGACCAAAGCTTCCACTGAAATGTAAAACAGTCGATAACCACATTTACACACAAACAGGTAACAGTCCCTGCTCACACTCATGGATTATTGTCTTCAGAGAAATTCTGAATTAAAACCACTCTCTTAAATTTTAAATATAACTGCAACCCTGCAACCCAAGTTGGTCCACTTTAAGGATCACCTCCTGGTTTTCCAACTGCAGCATTCCCCAGCAGCCTGCAGCACTACCCTGGCCATGTAAAAGCAGCTGGGAAGAGCAGCTCCCTGGGAACACAGCTGCCTGGAGAGTGCTCCCACATCACACAACTTTTCCAGTATGGCATCAGATCCATCTCCATCATGCACTCATTCCTGCCTCTCTACAGCAATTCTTTCAAGGGAGTATGTGGCAGGTCAGAGGTGCTTTGAAGTCCATTGGTAAAATTTTTATTCAGTTAGGGAGGAGTTAACACAGAACTGCCCTTCTTTCCCACCCCAAGGTTGAACACCCTGCCATAGCAGTATCCCTAGACAATGGATCTCTGAGTGCAAACAAACCTACCACCTCTATAGGGACCTTTTCCATTAAATTTAATGAGTGTAAGAATGAAGGAACCAAGGAGGAAAAGAAGTGAGGATTCGGTGTCTGGCAAGATCTTTTGCATGCCAGAGGAGCACTGCTATAGACTGCTCTGCTCTTTGCTCTTGTACAGTGACTAATCACTGTGAAAGCTAACAAAAATGCAGACTTGAGGCCACAGTTCGTAACAAGTACAGTGGGATTTTTTCAAGATGTCTCACTTCAAACTGTTCATCCTATTACTACTAACAAAAGAATCATGAATTGGAGCAAAACTGAAGTTGACAGTGTCTTGTGTAGCTCCACAGTGACCATATACCAGTGCTGTAAAGCAGCAGATTAGTACCACAGGCTGCTGTTTGCTCTGTGGCTCCCAAAGGGCTTAGACACAAACAGGGGAAAACTAGGAGCAGCACCAAGACTGAATTTGATTTTTTTTCCTGTTAAAAAAATCCTGCTAGCTAGATATTTGCTCTGTTTTGCTCCTACACCTTATTTGTTCAAGCTCCAGTGCTGCAAAGTGGTGTTTTGTGTGTGGATGGCAGAAAAGGAGACAAGGTCTGGTTCTGTGAGGTGCCAAATTCCCTCAGCTCCCAGCAGCCTCTGGAAAGCTCTAAGCATCTTGAAGGCTCACAGACAAATTATTTTAGCATTAATTACAACATCAATGAGAAAATAGTACCCAAATGGGAATTTAGGATGATGTCTGTGTGGAATGTTTCTCATTATTTTGGTATGGATTCTGTGTGACAGCAGAACACTTTAAAACCCATCTTGCTTTCAAGCTCGTGCTGGATCTATTGCCTTCGTGCTAAAGCAGCAGGCACAGTCTGTCATCCAATTTGTGCATTCTCATAGCTGCTTGACAAGGATGTCTTTCTTTATGAAGGAATGTGAACCTAATACTTGTTTTCCTTTTTAAAGTGAAAACTCATTAAAAGCAAATTTTTCAAGATTGGATTCTGAATGGTTTTTTTCTTGCTTTCTCTTTCAATTCACTAGCTTGTATTTAGTAATCTTTTTAAGATATCCCATTAAATATTGCCATTTCATCACTTTCAATTCTTGAATGATGAGAAAATGAATGGAGATTTGAGCATTACCAAAAGATATGAGCTTGGTTAGAGGGAAATTATTTGTTTTTCAGAGTGGATAAAAATCAAATTAGCTTTTAAAATCACCCCAAAAAGAGGAAGGGAGAAGGGGAAGAAAAGGAAAACACTGGAAGATCTATTTTCAAGATAGAAAAATAATCCAATTATCATCTTGCAAATGTGGGCCCGGTTTCAAATTTGTCCTCACTTTCCATGGTGATTTGCTCAGTCAGTGCTAATATTCTTTGGGGAGTCTCTATGTATAGCTTCACTAGAGACACTGGAATCGTGCAGTGCAGCCTTATTCCCATATGTTTGAGAAGAGTCACCAGTGTAAATGAGTTGTGAAAAACTTGTTTCATTGCAGCTGGGAAACCTTTTGTCACAAATGTCAGGACGGAGCTCAGGCCATGTGTAGAATCCCTTTGTGTGTGACTTACAGACCTAACTCTGGCACTCCCAGAGCCACAGCTCTTTTCAACAAAGTTTCAGAAAACACTGTCTTTTCAGATTCCCTGCCTGTTACACCATGTTGAAACAACAGCAGTTGATGGATCAGTCCCTGTGGCATTTTGTCATATCACATAAAGCATCTAGTGATAGATGCACTTCAGAATAACATGTCCTAGAGATGAATTTCTAGAAGCATAAAACAGCTCTCCTCTTACCCTTTCCAGTACACCCTTCAAAATATTTCCTCATCCCCAACTCTTTCACCAAAGGCAAAGGTTTCTCTCAGATCCACAGGTGTTAAGTTCTAACCAGAGGGATCAGGGTAGAAAGGCTACAAGCACATACATACTTGCAGTCTAAACTAACCTAGCAATTCAGCTGGTCCTGGATTTTCTGCCTTCTTGGGCTCCAGCCCAGCAGGGATGCATTGGTGTGTCTGCTCAGCTCCTGGCAGACTCGCACACTTTGAACTTGCACAAGCACTTTCCACAGCACTTCAAAGCACTGTAGTTTTCCCTTGTGAGGCTCCTGCTCATATCACAGAATATCCTGAGCTGGAAGGGACCCACAAGGATCACTGAGTCCAACTCTGAAGTGAATGGCCCATATGGGGATGAACCCCACAACCTTGGCATTATCAGCACCCTGCTCTGACCAACCAAGCTAATCTATTGTCTCAGAAAGACCTCATGTACCTTTAATTTCCACTTTAGGAAGCTTAAACATGTCCAAACTAATCTCAGAACTTCTTTTTATTTAAAGTAACTTCTCTGGTGCAATACAACCAGTGACAGTAGTAGGATTGCTGGATACTTGTTGCCCACTGGTCATGAAAGGCTGGTCTTGGTACTTGCACAGGAGCCCACAATGCTCAGGAGAGCAACACCAGGCCAACACAAAGCACTGGAGGAGAGCTCTGAAGGGCTGCAGCCAGTGTCACAGCCCTGCACAGCTGGAAGTTCCTTTCCCCTGCAAAATGATAAATCCTGTGGCCAGATTGGGATAAGGAAACTGATTTAGAAGGCTGGGACTCAAACCATTTGCACACTCACCTGCTAAGGGCACAGGCCTCAAGGACTAACAGAGGCTCCCAAACACCACAAGTTTGGGTAGTTTACCTGAAACTTGATTTGGGAAGTGGATGATTTCTCTTACCATCACAAAGGAAGTACTGGAGAAATTCAGATGCTCCCACCCAAATGTTTGGGATCTGTTTTGATTTAATATGAACCAACCATGTGGGCCACTAAAACGTGGCATAGTGTTTTGTATCTCAAAATTCAGTGTAGAATAACACCTGCTTTCAGTCCAAAAGTGAAACTTCAATTCAGCAAGTTACCCAGCCACCACAAAGGCACAGAGGGAAGTAAAGACCACCTCCCTTTGTACAGGTTCACAATCTTATCTTTGCCTTGCCAAAACAAAATCAATAGAACAAAACACCAAGGTTTGGGTCTTTTGTTAATCATTTGACACCCAAACTCTATAAATTCATTTCCCCATTTCATTCCTTTATTTATCCTGCTGCTCTGAAAGTCTTGAAGGGACAATGAAAACTGGCCTGACTCCGGCTCTCCCAGTCAAATAAAGCTGGCATGGACATGGACTTATACTTAGCCACCCACCCACACAATTTTAGCTTCCCAGCCATCAAAGCACAATCAAAACTGCATTTTCCTGACTGTCAGTTTCTCTATGCATTTTTTAGAGCACAGATGTAATAGGTTTTACAGGGAGTCCCTTTGATTCGTGCCAGCCTTGCACATTCTCATTCTGCCCCTAATCTCTCCTTTGTGGCACGCGGGCTTGGAGCGGTGGGCATGGATCCCAGCGGACACTGATTACCATCCAAATTCCCTTTTGGAAATGATCCCATCTGGCAACTGCAGAACCCAAGGCTTCCACCCTCAGCCATTGTTCTTCTGCAAAATGAGCAGATTCAACTTTATTGCAGATTAAACATTTGCTCTATTTTATGTTTAAAGCTAATTCCAAGTTCTATGTCAAAACACGGGAGCTTTCTCTGCTGACCCTCCTGTAGGGTTTTTTATTTTAGGGATGAGTAAAAATTAAGCAGTCCAAGTAATTATTTTTTTTTTCAGAATACATACAAAGAATTGTTCCCCAAGCTTAAATTTTACGTGTCAAGTTTCATCTGGGAGCAGATTCGTTTTTACAGCTCAGTTATCAGCTGTGCAAACAGGCTATTATTCATGTTCATCTAGGGTCTGACAGCATTATTGGCCTCTCAAAAATTTGCCAGGCCAGGAAAATTTATGCAGGAGAGAGGGAAGAAAAATGAGGCAGGGCTGAACAGTTCCATGAAAGACAATCAACAACCTTGTAGCTCTCACCCACAAGCTGAGGGCAGTGCAGGAATGTCCTGTTGCACACTCCCCACAGCGAGGTGTGTGTGGGATCCCCAGGGAGCCGTGCCCTGTGCCCTCTCCGTGCCCATCTGTGCCCTCTCCGTGCCCATCTGTGCCACGTGCAGGACGCCGATGGTTGGGCGGCTCCGTGATCCACTGCAGAGGGGACACAGTTGGCTCATGGGCTGTGCCACTGCTCTGCAGTGAGGGAGTGTGCAAATAACAGGCACAAACCCTCTGAGAGGCCCTACTCCCCATTCAGCCCATCCAGCAGATCAGATGTATGGATGGTGGTAGATCTCAATTTACAATTCAACTCCCACCAAAATAGCCAAAGTGCACAAACCCAGCCTGGCAAGAAAGAGTCCATCATATTTCTTGCAGTGGTTCTCACAGTATAAATGTTTTGTGGATAAACATAGCTCTTCTTAAAGAGGATAATTTGTGAAACTGGATAGTCCAAATTTAAAAAATTAAATATTACTATGCCTTATATGCCTGTGTTGTGATCTACTGATCCTAACACATATCCTAGACTTGCAAATGAAATTTGAAGCAATGGCATCAATTTTCTCTTGTACAGATTCTTAAAAGTTTAGTAATCTAAGGTTACTTATCTTTCTGAAACACATTAAAAATCTGGTAATATAAATTCAAATACTAATTCCCTGAGCAAACAGAAATTCAGTAAAGTTAAGTTCTTTCTGGTTTTACCTGTAGTGAGGGGTGGTATTTTCCTGGATTTTATTACATCATCATTTCAAAATATGAAAATTATTTCCAAATCAATCTTAAGGACCTGAAAGCATCGTATAATGAGTCTGCAAATCAAAAGTAGTCTTTTGACTTTTGTGCAGCAATAGTAGTGGGTATTTAATGATTTTTTTTAAGACAGGCTTTCCTAGTATCTTTACCATTAACACTGGAATTAGTTACAACCCTGCTGTAGAAGTTTTTCTTTCTAGGTATCTTAAGTGATTCTTTTGTCAGTCTCATTATTAAAAATGCAGAAATGTAGTATCATCCCTTATCAAAAATTAAACCAGCATGGTTGGTACTCATAAAATTTTTAAATTGCCATTGTTTCATGTTAAGTTAAAGCCCCTAATTTGCTTTAGACATCTCTGGGAATTCATCCCTCTCCAAAGGAAGCTGAAAGGGCAGGACAGTGTTCCTGTGATTAAATGGAAGAGTAAACAATTGACATAGTACAACATGGTGGTTTGGACTGTTTTTTTTAACCAAGTACACAAGGATTCAGATGAAAAATTTCCCAATACCTAAGAATTTATCATGAAATAAGCCAGTGTCTGATTCCTGCGCAGTAGAATGGGAACTTGCCAGTGGGTAAAAAGTAATGATTACCCCTAAAAAAGGCTGAAAAGCAAAATTTCAGTGGAATGGTAGCCTTTCTTTAGCTACTGCTGTGGGCAATAGGAGCTTATTCCTTAATGACCCTGAGGCTGTTCATGGCTTTTGTCAAATCCCAAATTCTCTGTCTCCTACCAAGTGGGAAATTAGACTGGCCATCATCTTCTGGCACCTTTCTGTCTCCTCAGCACTAATATTTATCTAGACAGCAACAAACTTGATATAAATCCATCCTCACAATGACTGAGCAACATGAACACCTCTCATGATTGACTCCCATCCTGCACAGGTCTTGATACACAGCATTACTGTCTCACATGTAGAGTTTCCTTCAAATCTTATTGGTATTGTCCAGTATTTCTTTACCAAACCCACTTATGAAACCAGGGAATTTCTCCTCAGTGCCTGGAGGCCAACCAGAGTGCCCCTCTAGCCTTGAAGGGGGATAATGACACATTTTTCCTTCCATGAGTAACAGCAGCATAGGACACACATGTAAACAAGCCTGGTGGCTCTGACTAATCTGGCATCTCCAGTTGCTGCTGTTGTGAGGGGCATGAGCCACCCCCATGTTCCTAAACAACAGTGGTACAACAGGAAACACTGAAGTTACCAATCCTGCCCACCAGTTTCCATGATGGAATTCTGTTCTCACAATATAAATAAAACTCATCATGTGAAATACCTGCACCAGGCTCACTCTTTATTTTCTTTCTGAGTTTCAGACAAAATAGTTTGCATAATTCAGAGAACTAAAGCAGGGAGAATGAATTGTTCCCTCACATAAAAGAGCAGAATAACCCTAGAACCATTTAACTGAAAAGGCTTCAGAGTCTTCAGATCTTGAAATAGGGACTTCAAATGAGTTAAAAACCATGTAACTTATTTACTGCATACAAAAACTATGCTATGCTTGCATTATAAAGGCTGCTAATCAAGCACACAAAATGGTGTGGTTGCCTGTGAAACAGTAATTCATGTGCTCGGTGCACAGGCACCACGATAGCACTGTAAATGACACTGTCACATATGCTGGTTTCCATAAGGCCCTTGCCTCATTCAGTGTGCAGAATGAACAATGTTCAACTAATGTGTAGCTTTCAATAGTTTATTTTCCCTTCATTATTCACTCTCACCAGGCATTATTTATTGCACACTATTCAGATTCTGCTTTGAAAACAGAATTATTCGTTTCTTCATGGGCTTTTCTGTGGTGCTTATCAGAACAGTGTGAATGCTTCAGACATCAATGCATTCATTTTTATAAACTTTCTGGGGTGTTAAGGTTACGGTTTTTGCCATTTTTACGGCACATGAACTGAGCAAGAAGTATCAGCTAAACTTGGGTACCTAACACAAGCTGTTTAAAACCTGAGTTTTCAGAGTATTATACAGTACTTCATATATTCAAGATCAAGATCGCAGTGGCCTCAGCTGGAACTGTGATTGCTCAACAATTACACAGTTTACAACCCTGGGATCTTAGCTGTGTAGCACAAAACCAGAAAAATCCACAAGCAGAAAACAGCCTTGAAAACTTTCATTTGACGTGAGTAGGGTGCTGAGGATCAAGAGCTCTCTGGTGCATTTAGAGATAAAACCCATTTCTCTGCCATTCACTTGCCACAAGAAAAAACCATCACAAACCCATCATTTTGCCTTCTGCAGATCCTTGCATCACTGGTTGTTTGCCTTTTGCTTTCTCAAAAGGAAAGGCTTTGGTGCTCCTTCCCTACTTGATTTCTTAATTTCTCTGGTTTCTTTCTGGAGCACATTTCATTATGCCAGCTCTTAAATGAAGCAAAGGTCCCAAGCAAAAAAATATAGTGTGGAAACCCATAATTTCAGATTAACAACATTCAAGTGTGTAAAATAACTGAATTAATGCTGTACAGGAAACATAGGAAAGCTCAATTTTTGTGACCTTAACTTTGTCATTTTAATTCTCCTTTGTCATAGGTTTCCTAAATGGATGTATGCACAGTCTGTATTCTTTCTTAGTAGAAACCATAGCCCAGCTGTTACTCCTCAGACTCTCATTCAGTGGCTGCTTTTGCCATTGTTGGGCTGTAAGAAGAGGAGGATGAGTGCCCAGCCTGACTTAAAGGATGCCATGATTGCAATGAAACCCTGCTCAGCTAGACCAGACAATGCTCTCTGCATGCAGAGTCAGGAGTTTCAGCAGTGATGCTCTGGAGTCTTTCTGGACCCAATCCACATGGATGTTGGACTGTCAGCCTGCAGATGGCTTTCCATGGGAAAAGTCCAACACACAGAAGTAACACTCCAGCCAGGGCTGAGAGCAGAAACAGAGTAGTTGGGTAAAAGAGGGTTGGAGTGACATAAGGGGTTTCTTATGATGAGCTCTAAGATTGATTTTTTTGCATGTTGGTAAATCAAATTGTTCTGCAGCATAAGTGACTTTTTTCATCATACAGTCCCTCTTAATATCCAGCCACAGGGAAATCTGGACTCCATAAATGGCAGATGTGTCTTGGTTATGCTGGCTGAGAGCTCATTTTAATGAGGGGGAGATGAGACTGAGGCAACAAACGCTGAGACAAATCCTGGTTGTGGGAGATTATCTGAGAAGCTGAGTAACTGTTGCAGAAAAGGTCCAGCTGGGTGCACAGAGAACTCAGATCTGCCCTTATCGAACTCTGTGAGTCAGAAACAAGTGTTTTGAGAAGTGCCCTATGCTTCTGGAGAGCTTGTATTACACACCCACCACCATCTTCTCAAACACTTTCATCGCAAAGTAGCACAGGGGCAACCAAAAGAACAGTTCAGAAATGCCAGATAATTTCCTCTTCGCACATCCATTGGAGAGCTCTTGTTGGGAAACACAATAGCAGCTTTGAGCTTGCTCCAAATAGCCCTTGTTGGGTGATACCAAATTTCAAAACAGAAGAGGGGGGTGAAGAAACCCAAACCCATCAATACCACTTCCCTAAGTGGCAAATGAGGCATTTAAAGTAATCACACCAGCAAAGCTTAGACTTCAAAGCCTGGAGGATTCTCATCACTTCACTAGTTACTCTTTCAGAAATACCTTTCATGTTATGTGAGAAAGAAAATGAATTCTGGATGCATCCTTCTGCAGTGCACAGATACAGGCAGTTGTGCATATGAGCACCAGATAAAGGGATCTGGAGCACCAGGAAATCACAGTTACATTAATGGAAACGTTCCTGTGCAGTGATGCGATATTCCTGGCTGGGAGCTGGCATGAAGCACAAAAAGGGAGCACACAGCAGGGTGTGATTATCCAGGTTGGTGTTGTTTCTTAGGAGAGAGCAGAGGAGTGGGTGTTCAGAGGACAACGCTGAGCTCAGCCTGCTCCTCCTGGACAGCGACGGCAAACAGGACCCGGGGGCGGACACAGAGCCCGTCACGGCCCGGAGGAACTTTGTCACATCTGCAGGCAAGGGCAGTCAGAGAAAAGGAGCCGTGAAGAACTGCAGCACAAGGAGCGACATCCAGGTCTGGGCATCCCTACCTGCAGCTCACGCTCCTCCCGGGATGTGTGATTCTGCCCTGAGTGAGTTGACTACAACGCTGCAGTGATCCCAGGGCAGGCAGTGCACAGTCAGACCCGCACTCAAAACTTGGTGCAGACCAACACATCTGTACCCATATTACTGCACAGACTTTCCTGGGACAGTGTTCAGTGACCAATTTGTCCAAATAAGAACTGGTTTAGGTCCAATGATATATATGTGTGTGTGTATATATATTTTTTATATTTTTTTTTCACAGAAGGATCAGTTTCTCTGGGCCTACAATTAGTTAAAAATCAATTACATGGTGTGAAAGACAGAGGCACTCAGTGATGCTCAGTCATTCTCCTAATCATATGGATTCAGTCATCTCTATATTTCCTCATTTTTCACATATTGCATTTCTTACTAGCAGCTCTGAAAAATCACTTTTCCCCCAATAACATCAGTGCTTTCTTGCTGTAAAATATTGACTTTTTTTCCCACACATCCTCCACTCTCCATGGGTTTCTTTTTGCTACTCTTTTTACTGTTTTGACCTGGCTGAATATAGTCATCACTAACACAGCCAGAGAATTGTGTGTTACAGTCATGGAACACAGAGCATTTAAAAATCAAATTCCTATCTCAAATTAATTTAGATCACTTGAAACAGGCAGTTACCCTGAGTAGGCAGCTGATTTAACAACATGGCTCCTGCACTGAGCCAAGCAAGAATCTGCACACAATATCCTCCTTCCATCAGTGGTCAGCATTTCCCCATCAGGCATTTGGGGAATGAGTAAAACCCCTGCAATCCACAGACTTCAGAGAAACAAATCTTCTGGGAATTCCTGCCTCATCGATTTTTCCTAGACCATTTCATTACTACCACCAGTGGGTTTAGTTTTATATAGAACTGTTAATTTACATAGTGTTAAATAATAACAAGGTCTTGTAGGGCAGGATTGGATGTTCCCACAGATACAAGAAAACCACCCAAACTATAGAAACTGTCTGGCCTCCACCTGGCATTGACATTATTTCTGGAAGACTGGACCACTGTGCATGAGGTTGTGAAGAATATCCATCATCTCTGCCCACACCATCTTTGGTTTATAAGGAAAGGGTGGACAGTTTCCAGAGCTACCCAGAAGTGTTCATGAACAGTACACATGTTTACAGAGAGATTTATCAAATCTAAGAAGATTTACTATTTTGTTGTCAAAAAAGTCCCCAGAAGTCACAGTGAAAGATGAAGTTGGGTGAATAAGGAGGCTTAGATCAAGAACTGAAACAGATCTGCTGCTATGGACTACACAACCCATTTGATAAACTGTATAGAAAGTATTGTGGCTGCTATGCAAAGCTTGGAGCTCAAGAGCAGGAAAATAGGGACATAACTAAAGCAGGATGGATTACTTAGACAACAATAGAAAATGGAAATATAACATTGTGGGTATTACTTTAGAGCCACTTCCTTTCAGACTGCAGTGTTGTCATCTCAGAAATTCAGTGTAAATCCATGCCACTGAAGCATATCTGACCTCCAAATATGGGCCTGTTGCAGAAAGAGCAGTGCCCAATTTACTGGAGTTATTTCAATCCAAGGTCACAGGGATCTTGTTGCACACATCGAGATTTAGCTGGGTTTGAGTGATTCAACAAGGAGCAGGTTATCTTCCCAATGACCACATCAGCTCTCTGCCACACTGCATCTCCCAATATCAGAGCAGAGCAAACTCCTTTCCTTACTTGTAGGTACATTAGTTCCAGAAGTTCACATAACAAAGTGAATGTCCATCACCAGACCCGTGTGCCAGCACCACCCTTGGGAATGGAGGGCACAGGATCTGCAGTGAAAAGGAGAGGAGTTGTTTTGTTTTGGACACTGCAGGCCCCAGGTGGGGTGTGGGCATCTTCCCTCACTGGGTGTGGCAGACCAGCCTTGCTGCAGCTCTGAGAGATGCTGCTCCTCTGCAAGATACCTTGTATTACCAATCCAATGGTTTCAGGTTAGAAACAATGGTACAGTCACGGATTTGTTTGAACCAAAGTGGAACACTCACTTATAAACAGAAGCCTGAATGACAAATAAACTCATTAAAAACAGTATTTATGAAACTGAAAGTGCAGTTGTTCAGAAACACAGATGATCCCTATCAGTACATCTCTGATAATACTGCAGCAAGCTGTTCCAGATTAGATTTTCTTCCCCTTCTTTATCACCCTTTCTATTTAATATTGGCCTAGATCTCATTTATATGGAGTGGGCATGCCTAGAGATTTACTGCATTAAATTAGAAACTGTATTTCCATATTATCTGTGACATTCACATGCACCTCTATTGATATTTTTCCTTGGTTAATTAAGCACTGACTTGAGTATTAGCTCACATCCTGGCCTTCCTCTCAGAGGTGATTGTAAGCTCTGCATTCTCTCCAGGAGCAAATATACACCAGCTGTGATAATAAGTGTAAAATTTTTCTTTGTATACCTTTTGCAGAGTCTATCTTCTGTCTTGTATTCCCACACCTATATTCAATATTTCCTTACCATTACATAATCTGCATCAAATATTTGGTCTCTGAGGAATCACAGAATAGTGGAGGTATCTACTCCTCCTCCTTGTTCAGGGCACAGTCAGCTAGGACAGGTTGCCCTGGGCTGTGTCTAGTCAGGTTCTGAGAATCTCAAAGGATGGAGACACCACAGCCTCCTTGGTAACTTGTTCCAGTGTTAAACCAACTCATAGTGTAAAAGGTTCTGACATTCATGTGGAATTTCCAGCATTTTAATTTGTGTTCATCATCTCTTTTCCTGTGACTGGGGACCAGTGAGAAAAGTCTGCTTCTGTCCTCCTTACACACCAAGCCATATTTGCACTCTGTCACAAAAAGTATCTTTGATAGTGTGACTCACTCCTGGGTATCTGGGCACCTAACTTCACACCTCTGAGCATCACATGCAGATGTGTGCTTTAAAACACAAAGCCTGGTTGGGTATCAGGAAGCCAGGTAAAGTTTAGTATGTCACTAGCCAGGGCTCTGAGATTTCCTAGTGTTATACTACAGAGGAGAGCTGGAAATGCCTTTGTTTCATTGGTAAAATGACATGACACTGGTAATACACAGAAAGTATCTTCCACAGGAGCAGCAATGTATTCTAGTGTCTTTTAAGAGGGAATCAACCCAGAAACATTGAGGGAAGAGCCACTGTGCATAAAATATTATGATGTTTTCCTGAAGAGCTGCAGAAACTGATCCTGATCACCATTTCCCTGGTGCCAGCTGGCATCAGATGTTAACTACAGCCACAGGCAGCAACACCAGCTCTAACATCTCCTGAGGGGATGCAAGTACACAGCTGGCCCTCACACTTGCAGCTAAGATCCCTGGCATTGGACTCATCTCACCTGTCACAGTGCTGTAGAGGGTATTAAAACAATTATGGAACTGGAGGAGAACTTCACCTACAAAGGCTTGGATGAGTCACGTTTCTGTCAGCAGTGTTGAGCTGTGCGTGGATACAAGACAATACTGTTCAGCTCTAGGTGTCTTTACCAGCTCTCTGAAATGATGTAAGGCTGAAGCTGTAAGCAGTGATGTGGGCAGACAGGAATGCTCGAGCTGTGTATGAACATGCCTGTGAGGGGAAGCTGTGTGCCCTGCCTCACTGGTCCCATGTGCACAGGAAAGTACAATTTGGGAGTCCCTGTCTTTTCATCCATACAGACTAAAAAGAGCATGGCTGACCCACCCACCATTTAGTATCTCAGCTTGCTCTTAAGAATTCCTATAAACAAGCATAAAGCGTTATTAATACTGTTTTTCTAACATAATAATGAGCAAAATCTGATGCTTTAGAGCATTAATGCTTTATGATTTCCCTGGCACTAAGTGAGGTTATTTCTGTGCTGCTGAACTGATCTGTGTTAGACCCCGAAGGGGTTCGTGTCGAGATGTCAGCAGTGAAATGACCATGCAAGTGGCCTGGCTGTACAAGTTTTGTTTTCTTCACACAAGTCAATGAAGCATAGAGTGACTGTCACTGCCCTTTGTTTGAAAACAGCAGCAAGAGAGCAGGCTACATGTGCAGCTTCACAAGGCATTAATCAGTTGCTTTCACCATTTAATTACTATCTATTATTTTATGGTTTTGATAAAGTATTCAATGGAATTAAAGCCTCATCACTTTCAGCCATTGTTATCCAATTTGGCTTTAGTGAAACTGCATAAACAAGTACACAATCTCAACATATTTCAGCACAATTTATGGCTCCAGGGATGTAAGTTCCAGGAACAATTTGATAGAAAATACACATGATTATTAATACAAGTGATAAAGGAGTAGGATGATAAACCAATGTGACTATCGCACAAATATCTAATGAAAGAAAAAGTATCCATTCTTTTCACCCAGCTACATAGATTTAAAAGAGATTTCAAATCTGTTTTAGTATCCTGTATGAATAACAAATTTACATGCATGTCCTCCTGAAGAGGACAGAATGGGGCTTCAAAAATATTGTTCATGTTTTTCCCAGACTTGTACAAAAGGTACTAGAGGTTATTGAGGAGGCTGTAGAACATAAATTTACAGTGATGCTATAAGCAAAGGAAAGGAGATAGAAAGATGGAACTACCAACATAACATATTAAGGAGTAATAATGTAAAGGCAAACAGTTCAGAATAGAACACCCACTGCTTCTGCCGTCACAGCTGCTGATAAACTGAAAAATTAAGTTGTTCTGAAGGAGGAAAAGCATGAGACTGTATGACTGGCAAGCTCTTAACAGGGATTATAAATATACATCTCTCCCTGATGAGATATTCAGCAGTGAATGTGCTTGAAGATACAACTTTAATGGGACTGAACTGGACACAAAACATATTAATAATGCCAGTAAAACACACACAGCAGACTTCAAGATAATGTTTATCTGTCCTACAAAAACTGATATGGAAAAACTGCTCAACACATGAGGTTGTAGAGTTTCAAACTGGATGAAGTATGCACCATCATCAATCATGCACAAAATTGCTGCAGTCTATTTTTTATGAATTTGTAGAAAGACATCTCAAAAAAGCTGACAGATTACAAATGACTACATCTGTCAATTCAGTAAATTGGAAATTTACACCTCCTCCTCCCTCTCCTCCCCATCACTTCCCAAGCAAAGGGGAGAGCTCACTTTTCCAGTGAGAACCACCTTCCTTGTGCTGATCATCTGTCAGTGCAGCTACGGGGGCCACGAGCAGCCTGACGTTTGTAAGTGGCACATACAGGAATGTAGCCAGAGAATTGTTCTCTGCTGTGGCCTGATCAATAAAACCTGAGGGAGTCATCAGTGAGCAACAAGGGGTGGCTTCAGCATGGGAGGCACAGAAGGCTGCATGAGTAGCACCAGAGAAGGCTGCAAAGATTTAAGGTTGCCCTTGATAATTTGAAAAAGTTCAAAATTCTTGGAAGAAAGATCCTTTGAACATGAAAGGCATTGTCATTAGAACTGAGCACTAGTAGGAGTTCATTACATTTATCCACCTATAGTTTGAACAAAAGGCTGTCTTCACCTCTCAGTGCCTTTCTGTATAAACCATGTGTATAAACCATGGTCCAGCATGGGAATCCCTGCCAGGGGCAGGAACCCAGCACAGCAAAGCAATTCATCAGCATTTCCACAGCCTGTTCCTCACACAGCCAGAACATGCAACTTCACAATGGGATGTCACTCCCCTCTCTGCTGTCTCACTTTAGAAAACACAAATGCTGAGGTTGCCTGGGATCTCTTGGGGTTTTAGCTGTTTATCCCACACTATGACTGGTCAGTGCCTGCCATCATCTGCCACAGCTGCAATTGCTCATCTCCAGCACAGGTTGGATGAGGGCTGCATGCGTCCTGCAGGTCACACAATTTCCTTCACATTTGTCTTCAGAACCCTGACAAAACTTCTCTTTTCTTTTCTTCTCTTTCTTCTTCTTCTTCTTTCTTTTTTTTTCCTTCCTTTTCCTTTTCTTCTTTTTTCTCTTCTTTGCATGGCACATACATTCACTAGCTTTATTCAAATATCCTTAAAAGAACAACCATTCTTTTAAAAATAGTAATTTTTAATTACAACTTTGTGCTTCTGTTTAAAAGTCGTTAAGATGTACAATAGTCACAGCAGTAATTTTTAAGAAATTATATATTTTTAAGAAATAAATCAGTTATACTTTTCTGGCTTTAGAAATTCACTGAGAAGTGACACATTCCCTCCTCAGACTTTTGCTGTCACTAACCACAACTGAGTGCACTACATGAATTGTGTCTCAGTGCTGCATCCTTGCACAGCTCTGTGTTGCTCTCCTCACACCCAGAGGTAGAGCAGGTGGGGTTTTCAGTTGTTCCAGCTCTTGAGATGGACACTGGCTGTGGGTTTCAACAGACAGCTCCTGTTTGCCAGACGTCCATGCCTGGATATCCTTGGAAGCTTTTCAGGATTCCAACAGAAGCACTTGTTAGCCAGGCCCACTCTGAAATGGCATATAAATTGATACTCCAATAGGGCATCAGGCCAAGGAATTCAAGATGCTTTTCCTTTTACACCAGTCTAGAAAGTTTAGATTTCCTCAGTTCAAGCCATAAGACAGCCCTAACAGAAGGTAGGAGACAATACCAGCATCCTCTGTGTCAATCTTCCATTTGGAATCTATTCAGAGGCAGAATTTTTCATTTTCTTTTTCCTTTTGTCTTTTTTCATTCAAAGGCCTTTATTTGCCATCTTTTCATCTGCCACTTTTCTCTTTAGCTCCCAGTACTTTGGGCTAATACAGCAGAATATTAGTCTTCCACAGAAAATGCTGCTAATTAGTTTATTTATGTATTCATCACCAGCTTAATCTTGTAGGGTACAACCCAGCTATCAGGCTACTTGGAAGAAATTCTGCTCACCTCTATTTCTGCAACATGTTTGTACCAATCTGTCTTGTGTTTTCTTAAGGATTTATAAAAATAAAGTATGAAGACAGACTTTTCTTCTCCTGTGGTTTATCTACAGACCAGAGTTTGTCACCCTTCCTCATACTGAATGGTCACTTATGACATATATTCTTTAATTGATTTCAGTGGGATTTCCCATGTAGTGTGCATGGTAAAATCTGGCTTCATAAGCATAAATAAATGCCCTTCTCCCCTAAGCAAGGAAGGGCTTCAAAAGAAAGATTCTCTATGCTCAGAAAAAGACCCTTATTAATTCCAGAAAATTAATACAGCAGCACTAGCAGGACCCCAGCTTCTGACATACAGAATCAAGAGGTCAGTTCTATTTTCAGTATAAAAACTAGAAGGATTTAATGCCACTATTTCATCTCATTCAGTGGCCTGACATCCTCACTTGGCTCAATTCCCCTTTACGTTATGATCCATTTTGCTTAAATGGCTCTGCCACTCCCTTCTGTTTTCATTAAAGGTTTAAATCCCTCTTCAATCCTATGGACATCCAAGCCTTTTAAAAGTAAAGGATTGCTTTAAAGTGTCATTCATTGATGCTTTTCCTACCCTCAAACTATCAGGAAATATGGTAAGACTTACATTATAGTCCCACTGTCTGTAGATAGCTTTTGTGATTCAATAAAAATATAGACCACTGTTTGCTACACAGATTCCTAAAAAATGCACATCTTCAAATAGAATCCAGCCCAAAGAACCACAGGAAACCTCAGAAAACAAACAAAACAAGTTCCTGATATCTTTTGGCTTCTGTTCCTCTACTAAAAGCAGCCTGGGGTGATGACAGCAGCTGGCCCTGTGGCCACCTTTCACCAGAGATTTGGCATTTCAGCCCTCTTTAGACCAAAGCTGAGACTGGACTTTATTTCCAGTGGTTTTGCCCAAATAAAGCTCTTCAGGCAAGAAAAGGGTGCAGTTCTTACATGTCCAGTAGGAAGGGAAAGGCTTTTCTACTGTAACAACCTCATTAGTTTCACCAATGTCCAATTCTGTTTGTCAGTTCCACAGAAAATGTAAATCAGGCTGAGATGGGGCTGAAGAGACAAGGAAAAATATCAGTGGTTGAACCAGCAGGGTGACATTCTTATCTCCCTGCTTTGCATGCTCCAGAATCCACATCTCTGAGCAAGAGGAATGAAGATGGCCAGTTCATAGGACACATGGAAATGCAGCATTACTTGGAGGTCAAACTGCTACTGCTGATTTCTTGGAAAGTACTTGAAACACTAAATACATATAGATAGGTACTGCTGCAAGCTGAGTGCCTCTCAAGCCCAAGGCTAGAGATAAACATATTTGTATTGATTGCAAACCAGTATAATCTGAGATTTCAATTCTGAAGGAGCTTTATTCCAAGGAAAATGAAAATACAAGAAATTCCCTCCATCCAAATGAAGGAGGAGGGAGCTGCTAATGAAAGCTCAATTGCACCCAGAGTTGGTTAGGTCATGCCCACACCACTGCCCAGCCCCAAGGGCTGCTGCAGTGGGGCCAGAGCACTCCTGCAGCTGCACCAAGGCCTGGCAGGCAAGAGCCAGGCAGGGGAAGCTGCCCCTGACTCCTGAGCAGCTGAGCAGCTCCGGGGCCTGTGCACTCCAGCATCTTCCTGGGACTCAGGTCAGAGAGCTGGAGGCACAGAGGAAATCTCAGGAAAGGCAGCTCCAGGTGCACTGGCACTCATCTGTGCTGTGCCCTCCTAAGCAAAGAGCTGCCTGGAGGCAGCATCAGCAGAAATGCCAGTCTGGATTACCCTCTGCTCTTGGACTCACCAGGCAGGAGAAAGAAAAAAGCACTGAGCTTGCTGTGGGATATCTGGATCCAGGAATATCTGGTTCCTGCTAAATCACAAACATCTTGTGGAAACACACATAAATGACAAGGAAAGGACAATTCACTGTCAGTTTAGTTTCTGTATCTCCACAGGAAAGTGCCACGAGAGAAGGCAGAAAGCAGCAACCTAAACAACAAGAGAAATGATCTTATTCCAGGAGGTCAGTACAACTCTGTGTGCACCAGCCCCGGGCCATGGCAGGCTCAGAGCACGCGCTGGCACAGGCACTTCTGAGACACTTTACAGCATATTGAGGCTTCCCAACAATGCAAAAATACTCTGTAAATTGTTTCCAATCATTCTGCCTTCCCATTCTCAACTGAGATAGAGGATTTGGCTCCAAAAATGTCAGTTACATGAAACGGCTGAGATAAATACCAGGGTAACAAGCTCAGGTTTTTTAAAACCTGTGAAGTAGATGAAAAATATTCATGTAAATACTGTAACAGATTTAAAGAATTAGAAATTAATTAGGTCAAAGTAATGTCAGTTAAGATTTTGCAGAAAATAGCATTAATTTTTAGAATAGCTGTAATCATGTTAGAATAAACATTAAAAAAATAAAAATAGAAGACTAATTTATGACACCTAAAAATTTTGTAAAGGGTGGTTGTTCAGTGCTTGACTAAACCATATGACTTTGCAAATTTGCATTTCATACACCCAAATTAATCTCTCAAGGTATTTGGAAGACTTCTGAAAGGATTTTTTGACCCATTCTGAATGAGCCAAAAGTTGACAAATTTAACCAAAATGGAAAAAAAAATTACTCCAAACACATTTCAATAACTTTGATCAAGGTTAACTCCTTTCTTCTTTCCAGTAATGTTTTGTGTCTCTCCCATCATACTATACCAAAAAGAGAAGGGCCAATATGCAGCAAGTAGATAAACTTTAGAAAAAATCAGGAAAAACCACTAAATATTTCCCAAGCAACTTCTTGAGACACTCCTGGACAAATTCTTTAAGGCATCAATGGTGTGCTAATTTTGTCTGGGACAGAGTTAACTTTCTTCCTGGTAGCTGGTATGGGACTATGATTTGGATTTGTGCTGAGAACAGAATTAATATCACAGGGGTGTTTTAGTTATTGCAGATCTTACACAGAGCAAAGGCCTCTTCTGGTCCTCGCTCCATCCCACCCACGGGCTGGAGGTGCACAAGGAGCTGGGAGAGGACAGAGCTGGGAGGGCTGACCCCAAGTGACCAAGGGAAATTCCAGCATATCGAGCTGGAGAAGGAGGAGGGGACATTCAGAGTGGTGGTGTTTGAATTCCCAAGTCACCATTTCACATGGGGGAGCCCTGCTGAGCTCTGCCCATTGGAGTGGGGAATGAATTCCTTGCTTTGCTCTGTCTGTGTGCTTTGGCTTCACCTGTTAAACTGTCTTTGTCTCAAGCCAGGAGTGTTCTCACTTTGCCCTTGGGTTCTCTCCCCATCCTGCTGGTGGGCAGTGAGTGAGCAGCTGTGTGGGTGAGGCTGAGCTCAGTTGGACCATGACTGACAGAATGATCATCTCCAACCTTGTGAATTCTTCCACAAACCTGCAGCTATGTCTGTTTACAAATAGGTATCATGGAAATTCTTTGAACTGATCATTACTTTCTATTATTTATTTCTTCACCACCACCAACACACACATAATTTATCTGATGCACAGAATGATGAACAAGGTACACAGACTCTTGCTACTTACTGGTAATAAGAGATTTTTTGTCTCTCTAGACTAATTTTTATTTCATGCTTCTGAGTTTTGGGCCTTACCATGAAGTTTGAGCATCAAAGCAGCACAGTACAGACCAGGACATGTTTGCCACACATTTTAACACCAGAGGCAGCTGCTTCTATTGTCTACTGGCTAGAGCCTGTTATACAACACATGGTACAAAGAGCAAAATAGATTAAAACATTTCATATGGAAGACAGCATTGAGGAATTATATAGTGATGGGTGACAAAATATTAATTAGATTTGGCAAGCTATCCAGGGGAATGAAAGACAAAGAACATGCAAGACCTGCTCGTCCTTACTGGCTTTGAACTACTGACACATCAAGCAGGAGCTTACTGCATTCAGAGCCAAAGTCACAAATAATTTGACACTTCTCAGAGGACTGTTAATTTTACCAGACACTGAAGGGTAGTAAAAAGTTTTTCCTGGTGACAGAAACTGCAAAACTGCTGCTGATACTGTAATTCAGGCTTGAAGTTCTGGAATAAAATGATTTGAAAGTCTTTTCAGTTATAGCTTTTTCCCTGCCTAAGCAATTATTTAACTATATTTCTTTTATATTTTATAAATATTTTATATTTATATTTCTTTTGTGTATTTTCTTCCCTGCCAGCTCCTCCTTTGCAGAAAGTGGCAAAAGATGAGCCTTTCATAACAAAAGTATGCAAGTTACTAAGATTAGAATCATTATTTGTTGATCTTTTTTCTCACCAAATTTGTGAGCTGTACAGTAAATATAACAAATAGAAGCAAGGGAGTGAGGTGCATTAAAGAACTAAATACTTTTAATCAGTGTGACTAGATTAAACAGCCTCTTAAATATTTCAATGTGGCAATCCTTTAGGAAGTGTTTATGACAAGCTTATAACAGTGCCAGGCAAAAGACAAAGTGGAATCTATCCAGGCTCATCCATATTTAAATGTGTGTGCTCAGTGCAAACATGGCTTAGGGAACAGTGATGACATCTCCAGACTTACGATAGGTGGCAGCAGGAATGTTGGCAGAGCAATCAGGAGAGATGCAGGAGAAAAATGGGGAAGCTGACAGCAAGAAACCATTTGAAGGTGTAAATGAGCTCAGGAGAGAAAAACACAAAGAGAATGCAAGTCCTGGAGGCCAGGGTGCTCTATAGGTTGCCAGGCTATACCAAACTTCTTGCAAAATTTTTACCTTGGGATACTGTGAAAATCTAAGTGAAGAAAAGACACCCGCTATAAAATAATTTAGTTCTCAAAATTGTGAACAAACTATTTAAGAAATACGGAGTGGAGAAAACATGTGATGAAATAAGATGGCCAAATATTTCAGATACATGAAGAGCTTCAAGCTGCCAGAAATGAGAGGAAAAGAGTAGGCATGGATCAAGCCCTCATGAACAGCAGCCTAAGTGAAAATGCAATGGGAAAAGAAAACATTTCCAACATTTTTCTTTCTGAACTGTTCCGGGTGCTGTGACTACAGCCTGTCTTTCTGAGGTGGAGACCTCTTCCTCTGCATTTCAGCATGCCCTGCCTGCATGGCACATATGACTTTAACAGTCCCTGCAGGGACGTGGGTGTCCCCAAATTGCTGGAGGCTCGGGTGTCCACATGCCAGCCCTTCCACCTTTCATTTCAGGCCAGTAATTCAGTTATGGAAACAAAGTACAGCTCATCTTTTCTGCCAACTCAATTTATTCTCTCCATCTGGAACATAGTCCAGCATTACAATACAAGGTTAGTCTTTTCCAAGATACCCATCTGCAGAACATAAGCTATGAAAAGGTTAAGTTCCATTCTGTCTCCAGCTCCTATTACTTTTAAACACTGACAAAACCTCCATTTTTCCACTGTATCACCATGAAACTAGCCAGTAGAACAACACCTTTTTTTTTCTCTTCCTCCCCAATAAAACTACAACTTTGTCCCAGTCTCAGAGGGTCTCTCTGGGATATAAGCAGTTATCAGATGTCTGGAATTAGATAGAGCAACATATATATATTATATATATAATGGAGTATGTCTAAATGTGGAATTGGTGAACTTTCTTCGAGGGAGACAATCACTGAATAGATAGTCCAATAGACTTGTCATCACAAGTCCTACTCTAGAAGCCACATCTGAAATCACAGTGATATCCTACCCATAAACAGAATTTGCCTGAAGTGGCCATTTAGTAGGACATTTAAAAAGCAGTCAAACAATGGGACAACGAGATGAATTCTCAGCAAAGCACTGGGAACAGTGTGAGCTCTAAGGAGGAGAATCACTACAGAAACACTGACCACACATGCCAGCAGCACTGACCTAAACACAAGAGCTCAGGCACACTACCATGATCCATCCTGTGTTTTGATCAATGCCAAAGGGAAAAAAAAGAAGCATCTACTGCACCGTAACTCTCCAAGTTACTGGGTTTACTCTGTAAGAGGTACCAGTGTAATTGACGTGCACAAGCAGCGACACGAGATGAAAATACGCCTCAAGGAAGAAGTGAAGAGGCCAAGCAAATAGAGCAGGAAAGGAGAAAATAAAAAAGGGGGATTAGCAAATCTGCCGGTATTTCTGCTCCTTATTTCCTTATTGCCAGTATTTTGCACAAATGTTCTGCAGTTATAATAGAGAGTCAGAGACCTCACAACCCAGAGACAAAACTATAAATACATCAACAGTGGCATTGTTCACTTGGCTCTATATGAAGTTTTAGAAAGGGGACGGGGGGAGAAAGCAAACTTCTGAATTTGCCTGATCTCCAGGTTTTGGATTCCTTTCTTTTATAAGCACCAATTAAAGTTTGAGGACAGCAGTCTCAGAATCCTCATTATTTAATTAGCATTAGGCACACAACCAGACACTGTTGTATCTAACTTGTGGTTTGGGACTTAGAGTTGTGGGCTTTCCACTGATAGCACTTGGGGACAGTCACCCTCAGAAATTACATCTTCATTAGTGTGAAAACCCTCTCTGTGAATTGTTGTGTAATCCTAATTCTGCTTTTAACACACCGAATGCAAGAGCTGTTCCTTACAGCATTGCTACCTTAAAAACAGATTAATTTTAATATATGTAGACACTGATGCTTTCTTTTGTAACACCGTATGCACAAAAAACTTTTTCTGTTCCTGCCAATATCCCAATTTGCATGCTTTCTGTCACATCAAATGAAACTGCTCATTGGAAATTGGGACATAAGCTGCCACTTGCATTCATGAATATGTTCCCGATTTCCTTTAGCACTTGACATTGTAATGTCAATGAGCTCTTGAGCAGCTCTGCAGGTGAGAAGGCCAGTCCTTATCAGCAGCCACCGGAGATAAGAAATATATGGGGAAAGCTTATCTGAATCTGAAGAATTGCCGCTTTCGAAAGTTTTTCACACTATTCAAGTTCTTAAAAATAAACATGAAAGAAGCTTTTCTCCCTCTCTGTTTCTAGAGATGGGTCTCTGCATATTCACAGCAACCTGCACGAGGATTTCTGTGCTGCACATCCACTGTTTCCTGCCCTGTGCTTTACAGGTTGAGAAGTGAGACAAGGGTGACTCTCCCACAGCAACTACAAGGGGCTTCAACCCGATTAAAAGGTGTTTCAGTGCAACGAGGTTCAGAGGAGCATGTGGGCACCAGTGTCTCTTCACAGCTCCTCCACAACAGCACTGAACACTCCAAACTTCAAAGTAACAATAAAAATAAAGCCATTATAGTGACCCACTGAAATGTTTTGTGCAGTCTAAGATAGTCATTTATTAATTTGTAATTTCTCTCCAAATGCACACTGAACATAGCTACAAAAGTATAAAAGCATTGTTCCCTTCCTGGATGAACTGTGTCTCCTGTCACAGCTGCAGGTCTCGCAGGATCAGCCTTGTCACAGCTCTGTGGAAGTGGAGAGGGTTCACCAGAGTATTGTTCACACTGGGTTTGCTCACACGATGAGCACAGATCTGGGTTAGAGCCTTGGGCTCTATCCACTGCCTGTCACGTGTGTCTGATCAACTGAGTGGTCTCCAGGGTCTCCAGGGTCATATTGTATTTAGCTTCATCAATTGACTCAGCCAACTGAAAGGGCTCTGTCTGTATTGACTGAGAAGTTACCTGGTAAAAAATGCACACCCATTTCCCCATGAGATCCTGCTCCCGTGGAAGACAAACATCATTCCCACTGACTTCAGACAGTTCAAAGTCAACGTACCAGCAGTTAGGCCAAAAAGAATTTAATCTTATTTTCAAATCCAGGCAATTCAATTACACCCTTTTTTTTTTTTTTTTTTTTTATTTTTACCTTTCTTTTCTTCAGCACTTCATTCTTTTGTCATTGTTTACTCCTGTCCCAGCAATGGTTTTCCAAGGAAATCCATTCATCTCAATGTTTGTGCAACTGACAGGGCTCATCACCAGCTCACAGAAATGATGGAGATAAACAACATGCAGTTTATTCAGATTATTGAGTGTGATGGCACTGAGCTCATGGCAGGAGCAAACAAAAGGCCTTTACAAGTTGATAATGACTATTGCTCTAGTGAACTATGAGCAATTTCTACAGACTGGAAATTGGCAATTAAAAGATTCACTATCTGCTAAAGGCACCTATTAATAATAAGCCTTCCTAAAGCAAACAGGGGATTTTGAAGACAAATTGTCAGCCACAACTCCTTCATCTGGGTGCCCCAGGAAGTGGTTCTGTCAACAGAGTAACTCAGTCTGCAGCAGAGAACAGCTTTCAAATAAAGGAATGATGCTTGAGGAGTAGACTTAGCCTGCAGCTGAATATTTCATGCTTTCACATTCTGATGGAAATAATTTTATTTACAGTTTGATGGCACTTCAGGTTTGCTGGGAATAAAAACAAACACCTGGAATGGACTACTGAGAAGTGATTTTGTGTGGCCATAGCTCTATAATACATCTATGGTGACTACTTTGAGGGCTGAGTTCAACTGGATTGCTTTGGATTTGTCTCACAGCACTATATTCTATTCTCATTTGAATAGTATAATTCTGGAGTACTTTGATTCACAACAAATCCAGATTTGCATTGAAGGCAGGTTGCCTTTGAACTGTATCATATGAGCAGTATGAACTAGGACAGTGGCCACTTAAACACATGGCACCCAGCTAGAAGCCTTTTTACAGCATTCAGGTGAGGCATCAACAAGGACTAAGAAACCTACACAAATAACCAGCACAATTAAAGATAAAATTAGGTTATTTACAGAAACTTTCCAGATTCACAAGGATTAGAAATATGCCAATGAAAACTATATTTTTTCTTATTGTTTCTGAAATCATTAATCATGGTGCTGAATATAAAAACTATCATTTAGATGCAGCTGGAAAAATAACTTATCCACAGCTGAACTGGAACCAACTCCTTAGAAATCAGTAAATGAGCAAATTTTTAATCATTACTAAGTGCAAAATTATGCAGAAGTGCTGAGGGTTCCCAGACTACATTCTCTGCAGCTGTCTTTAGCAAATGGGTAGGGAAAAGGAGGAATAGATTTCCACTGCAGCTATTGGTGTCTGTGGGTTTCTCTCTTACCCAGTACATCACGACTCTTTACTCTGTCCAGAATATGGAAGGGTACTCCAATGAAGCCTTTTCAACCCTACAGGTGCAGAAACAGACTGTGTGCCCACGTGGACATGTTCTTCCCTATTGTGATGGGTTGGCCTGGCAAGGTTTTGGGGGCATGGATCCAGGGGTGGCATCTGTGAAAACTGTCCCCTATGTCCAACAGAGCCAATGCCAACAGCAAGGCCAAGGCTGAGCCCATCAATAAGAAAGGTAGAGTCTCTGGGATAATGGATTTTAGAAAGATGGAGTAAAAAAGTGCAACACAACAGCAGCAGAGAGAGGAGTGAGAACATGAAAGCAGTAACCCTGCAGACCCCAAGGTCAGTGGGGAAGGAGGGGGAGGAGGTGCTCCAGGCACCAGAGCAGAGATCCCCCTGCAGCCTGTGGTGCAGCCCATGGTGGGGCAGCTGTGCCCCTGCAGCCCATGGAGCTCTGTGGTGGAGCTGAGATCCACCTGCAGCCCTTGGGGAACCCCAGGCTGGAGCAGGGGGATGCCCACAGGAGGCTGTGACCCCATGGAAGGACCCACACTGGAGCAGTCTGGGAAGAACTGCAGCCTGGGGAAAGGACCCATGTTGGAGAATTTTGTGGAAGACTGTCTCCCATGGGAAGAACCTCATGCTGGAGCAAGGGAAGAGTGTGAGTAGTTTTTCCTGAGGAGGAAGGAGCAGCAGAGATGTGATGAACTGACCACAGCCCCCACTCGCTGTCCCCTTGAGCTGCTGGTGGAAAGGAGGGAGAGAAAATGGGGAGTGAAGTTGGGTCTGGGAAGAAGAGAGGGGTGCAGAGAAGGTGTTTTAAGATTTGGTTTTATTTCTGATTTTGATTGGCAGCGAATTAATTTAATCTTTCCAAGTTGAGTCAGTTTTGCCCGTGACAGTAACTGGCGTGTGATCTCTCCCTGTCCTTATCCCAACCTTTGGTTATTCTTCCCCTCCCCTGCCCAGCTGAGGAGGGGAGTGGCAAAGGTGGCTTTGGCGAGCACCTGGCATCGGCCAGGGCCAGCCCACCTCATAAAACCCTTCTAACACTTCTGTTTGAAAGCAGCCAGCAAACTCAGCCTGTCCAGTGGAGATCCAAGGCAGCAGCTCAAACAAGCTCACAGACCTCACAAAGCTGCACCAGGGATACTCTGTCCCCATTCCTGAGGAGAGAAGAGATGTGCTCAGTCCAGCCTATCATTACAGCAGGCAGCTCCTGCCCTGTGGCAGGTTGCTCTTACTGCACAAGCATCTAAGGGCTCCTTCCTGTGAACAATACAGCAAGATTATATTTCATCATCAACCCAAATTTAGTTTGAGAGAAACGTTGCTTTTATTCACAAAAAGCAGCCATCAATCAATAGTAAGTATAGTAACACAACTCCTGAAAATGAAGACGATTTTCCTGCGGAATAACAAACTGAACAGAAGTGCAATTTTATGATTCTATAATTCTAAATTTTCTTTGAAATGTAACTTAATTGTACCATGCCAAAGTATTTATTAGATATAAAGGTAGTAAAACGTACTACTAAAGCATCAACTTGAACTCTATATAGCACACTGATGGAAAGCTCCATACTTTTTAGAACAGCAACCTATCCATAAGATATGGCAAGCAGCAGATTTGTTTTGGCTCTTTTACAAACACTGTTTGTTTGCTAAAGCACAACAAATTGATATGTTGCTCTATGTGCTGTATGCTCAGGATTTCACAAAATGAATAACAAATCAGACCACATTTAATGTTGGAGGAGCACCATTAAAGTACCTTGCAAGTGTCTGTGTCACAGGTGTTTTGCTGCTGATTCTGCCCCGATGAACACACAGCTGGTTATCATCATATAAGGTAGAGTTCAGATAAAAGGAAGATGCGACATGTTGGTTAATCAGGAAGAAGACAAAAAGAAAAAATTATGCTTCTGTCTCTAACTCTGTTTTCTGCATCACTGAGCACTGAGACACAATGTCATTTATTTCAACCATATAAACCATGACCACATATTTGCAGATGCAATTACTTCAACTTTATATTCACTAGCTTGGAAACAAGCCCCATTTGTCTCCTTCCTCAAGGAAAATAGGAGCCATAATGCAGAAGTGGAGAACAGAAATGTCACATCCTTTCAATTCACCCTTGCAGCTTCCTTGGCGCCGATACCAATCACTGCTCCTGAGTTTCTGGGGAAAGGTTTTTATACATCTCACAGGAACTGATTTGTAGTAGGATCAGTTTTGTGACATAAAGGTATGAGGAAACAGGGAAAGATGAAAAGGTTTCAAACTGGACAAGCACCAGAATACAAATTCAGAGCTTCCCTAAGGGGCAGCTCTTGGAGATGAGCAACACCTCTAAGGCTCTTTGCAAACATTATTCCTCTGCTGTTGGCTGGATAGATACCCAGCTGAAGGACATTTACTTTTTGATAGTAGACAGTTGCAATTTCCTTAAGAGTAGAATACTTCAAAACAGCTTTTTGTGCATGTTTCCAGTCACTAGCAACAACACTATAAACCTCTCTTTAGACAAATAGCAAACTTAGGCAGCAGTGAAGTCCCTGAAAATACCAGAGCATGTTCTTAAGGAGGAATAGAAGAATTAGTAATTGCTCATGTGAAATTTCCAAACCTCACTGAGCTACAGGAAGGCAAAGTCCAGTGTCAAGGTCTAGATTCATTTTGTACTCAAACAATATTAGGTTAGTGAACAAAATGAAAGACTAACAAAGGGAAAAGATCAGGCAAAAAAAAAAAAAAGAAAAGAATAATTTTCCTAAAAAGAATATTGGGGAAAATAACCATTATGTAAATGCAGCATGAAAGATACCAGGGCAAAGCAGTTCAGTGAGCTGGATGCACTTGCAATAATGACACCCATACTAGTCTTAGGACAGTGACAGGAAACTATTTTAGTATCTTTGTTGCACAGCTACATTCTTAACACATTAATACTTCAAAAGCTGAAAAATTCATAAAAACACACACAAGGCATTAGCATTGTATCTCTCTGTTGAAATGCATTTTCACATGGTCATGCTGATAAAAGCAGATTTTCCCATTAATGAGATAAATAATTGCTTATGCACTTCATGGAAGAGCATGTTATTCTAAGAAAATTGCTATAATTACTCGAGGTGCCTTGCAAAGTATTATCCATTCATAGCTGGCTGAAGCTTAAAACTTTGACTCAGCTTTTAATAAAATATCCTAACTAGAAATATTAGCTATGTCCCTAATAAATAAACTTGAAAATAAACAGCTAGTTTGTAAATGAAGGGCACTCTCTATCTCTGTGCAGACAATTCTGCATACTTTGGACATAATAATCCAGTGCTCATCAGATAAAGAGGGGGCAACTTAATTGCTGGGAAGTGAGTGACAAGAGGAGGAAAAGTAAAATTACTAATGCCCTAATGGGTGTGGATCCCAGAATGATCTAAGCAATACTGTAAAATAAGCAATTAAAATAAATGTGAAATGCTAACAGGCCACATACTAACAACATTCATAACTTTCCTGTGTCTGCTGAGTTAGATACTTGAAAGTAAGTATGGGAAACTTCTTTTACTAGAGGCAGCTAAATACAAAGTCTAATTCCAACTTTGATATTTCCACCACAAAGTCAGTCATTTTGACTGAATTTCAACTTTAAAGCCATACTGCATAACAATAAACAGCAATATACTAATTCTCTCTGTCAAACTGGCCTAGAAAAATGAGACTTATTTGACATCCTCCTATTAATTTAGTAAGGAAACTAATATAAATATTTTTATACTGTAGACAAGCAAAAAAAGCTAAATGCTGCTGTCTAGAGATATTTCCTTAGAAGTCCAATGATAACAGAATACTACTGACAGAATACAGATATAAGAAAGAAGGTTCTTATTATTACATGGCAATTTGTTTTCTGTCCTCCCCACCCCCATCAGCCCTGACATCCTTGGACCATTTCAATTTATTCAGTTTTTCCTCAAAGCCATGGGTTTTTAGATCTGTGATCCTTCTGGCTACCATCACTGAGGATTAATTAATCCAAGTGTTCCTTAAGTGCAACGTGCCAGATGGGTCAGACCATTCCAGCAGAGGAGAGGGAAGCCTGGGGCATTTATACACCTCACCTGCAGGGATCACACTGGACAGCTCAGGTGGTGTTTGTTATTTGCACTATGGTACAGCACTGCTGGCTGAAGTGCAATTCAGGATGTGCTGAAGTTCTCTGGACTCCTGCCTGCAGAACTCCCTTACTCAGTTCTGCTGCTGCAGCCATTGCTCCTACTTGTGCTGTCCTTGTTCTTATCAAGATGTTTTCACATTTATTCTGTTCATTTCTCTAATTTATAAACACACCTTTGAATACTGATCTTATCCTCCAGAATGCTTGCAGCCCTTCAATCCTGCTGTTAATCTGCAAATTTAACAATCATGGTCTCTAATACCTCAATGAACCACTAATGAAGTTATCAAACATTTCCAGCCTAAGTAGCTCTGTTTGATGTAGGGATGTGGCTCCATGTATGGCAAATTTAAGCTTCCTGATAACAGAGTTTTTAACTACCTTTTCTGGTCCCCCAAGTTGAAGCACACTCTACAAGAAATTCCTGACTCAGAGCTCCAGCCTCAATCCATGTGTGTATTTTTTCTCTTATGATGAAGAGGTAATAGTGTCTCATTTTCAGTCTTGGAGTCTTTGTTCCTATAGCAGAACCACCAGTGCAATTCCATGAATTAGTGCTCAAATAGGCAGAGAATAGACAATTCAAAATATTAAAAATATTTTTGAAATATTCAAAATATACTTATGCCAGTTAGATAGGTGGTCAGAACACTAACATTTCTTCTCCTTCCTGTGTGGGAAATTCTATGTTGAACTGTTGTGTCAGTTCCTGGTGTTTTAATAATTTTTTTTGCAAGTTGCACATACCTTGAGACTGGAGTAAACATATTTATTGAATAGAAAATAACATACCCAGAAATCAACAAGTTTTATATATCACATCAATGAAGGAAGATAAATACAAAGGACCTACTACACAGCAAAATGATGACTTGCATGACTTGCACGACTTGCACTGCTGGTTATTTCTGCCAGCTACAGGATCTGTGATAGCCAAAAAGCAAGACGTACTGTACTGAAAATGTACAGTACACTCCACAACTATGTGCCTTCCTGTCCATTAATCCCTGCATTTGTATGAATCCTGTGACACAGTTGTGCAAGTTCTTTCTGTGTCGCAAAAGACCTTTTTCTTTTTTTGCCCAGTTGCCACTTCTTCACTTACTAGAAATAAACTAAGCTATAAATGCCCTGATATGTGCATCTGCACCCCCCGAATAAAGGGCCTTACAAATTGTATGTGCAAATATTGGAGTCAGTCCATATCAATCCCTTAGTCCATGTACACTCCCACTTGTCTCTTCAGCCATCCCTGGTGTGAAGGTCTCTGTCAGCGGGCACTGACTCGCACTGCCAATGGCGGGCAGATGACACGCTTCTCTTAAGGGCAGAATGGCTACAGTCTCAGTTAATACCTTTATTTTTCTCTTCCCAATATGCCACCTCTCAAGGACTAGCCACGACAAACCCTATTTTATAAGCCCTCTGCATTGGTATGCCTGTGGTGCAGCAGCATTTGGAACGTGTCCACGACGTGCTGCATGCAAATGGCTCTCCCGTGAGACTTTCAAAGAAACCCTTCTCCACTGGCACACGAAGACGAGTTCCAGGAGTTCTGTGACAGGTGAAAACCACTTTTGCTCTGTGGTGATAAAGGAATGAATAAATACATATTATGGCAGGAAGTCAGACTCTGTCTTTAGGGCTCTATTAGCAGTGAAAAGGTTTCAGTGTAAGAACTGTGTTGTTTTGCCTGCATCTGCACCAGTAGAAGCTGGTCCTTTCTTTACAAGTTTGAATTACCTGCTGTTGCAGCTCAGTGCTACTATTAAGGATGGCTTTGGCCAGTGTGATGAAGGGAGAGAGCCTATGAATAGAAAACTGTCTTGACTCCAAGCAGGTGTGAAGTCTGAAAGATGCAGATGACAGTTTGATCAGGCACCCTCCTTCAGCCTGGTGCTTCAGTGTACTGGAACAGACTTGCTCCATGGAGAACTCCTACTGCTGCTAAATGCTTATTTACAGACACATAAATAGCTGGAGCTCTTGAAAATAATGAACATAAACATGAGAGGTTTTTTAAAGGGCCCCCTATTCTATTCCTCATACAGGGGCTACAAGAAAGACTTTGTAATCTCTGTATCTTAATCCCTGGAAAAGCAGAGAAAAAAGAAAAAACAGTCAGTGACACCAAATATGCCATAGCAAAGGTTCACTTTGACTTCCAAAATGTGTCTGATGTTTTGGGATGCTTCTCTTTTTGAACATTCAGCTTGAAAGACAAGAGGGGGACTGCCTTCGAAAGTGCTGAGCATGCACTGTCTGTAAATCAGATCCTCTGTAAGGTGCTGTATGTCAGGCTTGATTTGAAAATTTGAGATCAAAGTTTTACTGACCCGCTTTAAAATATCACTTTGTGGTAAGTTCCTGCTGCAACAGAAAAACAAAGCTTGTAACTAAACTTTCCTAGAACTTCCAAAGATGAGAATATACAGATTCAAACAGAAATCTAGGAGCAAGGACAGCTAATTATCTTTTTCAAAGCTGCCCTCAGATGGGATTAACATATTGAATCTTGACTTGGATTTCACCTAAATGCTTTTTTTGCAAATTACTTAGTCCTTGAACCTAAAAGAACTACACTTTAAGGGCAATATATAGCTCAAACCATGCAAAAAAAAGGTATTTTGTATGTAGAAATTTTGAATTAGAGGAAGGAATATCTTTTGTGAATATTAAAAAAAAACCACCAACCAACCAACCAGAGAAATTACATAATAACTTCTGGCATAACTGTGTTTGTCTCAATTTTTCTGTCTCTTTAAAGGGGAAAATAAGATTCCCCTACTTGTAAAGCAGGGTGAAAACTCTGGGAAAATGAAAAAGGAAAAAAAAAGAAGGAAGATATGCAGGCATTTTTGAGAAAATAATTTAGATAAAGGGCTAATGCTTGCTAGTTTGTTAGTTTATTCTCTTCCTCATCCCTAACTGCTCTCTTGTTCTCATTCCTACACACACATGCTCACACATCCTTGGATGAAGCCAACACTGGAGAAAACAGAGCAACAACCAGGTAAGACCTCAGCAACTGCACTCTTAAAGCAATGAGCAGAGACATCAGATCTACTTCTCAAACCTGGAGTTGAAATGATACATGTGACTAAAGACAGAATGTACAGTGGAAGCTGATCTAATGAAAATATGCAAATTTGGAGCCTTTTGGAGCTGCTGGCTAATAAGAAAAGAGTTGTGACCCAGAATGGGCACAGACAGGTTTCTCTGCTGTCCTCCAGTGGCTGGGTGTGATCTATCCCCATGCTCTTCAGGGGTTCCACTCTGCCAGAAGGCATCTTTCCAGCTTTGCTTTGAGTGATGGCAGTTTTTTGTAGCAGGAGACTTCAGTGACATAGGAAACTCAATTCAGATCATTCCTTATAATGCTGTGTTTAAGGGATGTCCTCAGGGCAGCTTTCTTGTTTGTACATTGTAGTAATCATTGCTTTGTTCTACTGAACTGTTTCTGCTGATGATTTTATGCATCACAAAATTAATTCTTATTTTAACATTCTCAAAAATAGGTGTGAGATACAGGATATGTTATTAAAGTACATGTCAGTAACTAACTTTATAATTACATGAATTAAAGAAAAACCAAAATATGGCTCTGTATATTTGCAACTATCAGTTTTCTTTTAGAGTGATGGAGATACACATACAAAAATCCTCTGTGCAGTTTTATCAAATTATCCATCAGTGGCAGAAGTTTAGGCCTCCCTTCCCAATTTTCCATGTTGTACCTCAAGTCAAGCTTCTCTTTATGCCCTTACCAAAAATACAAGTTATTTTCCACAATTATGTGAAAAGGATTCAGTTAAGAGGACTGTCATATGAGTCAGTAGTTCTGATGCCCAGACAGAAACAAGAGTTGACTGTGACCAGTGAGTTGAGTCAGTGAATTAGAAATTAGAAATTAGAATGAAGGTAAGTGAACTGAAGAACTCATTTATTGCCACTGAGAGGACTGATACTGCACCCAAGGGATGTGGAAATAGTGCACAGGTCTTTGCACAGAGTGAAGTTTGCTGTCAGTGAACAGACACTGCCTCACTGGCTATGCTGAGCCCACTCTTCTACTGGTTTTTAGATTTCCATCCTAGGAGCTTTGGAAAGAAGTGTGATTTTGCTTTGTACACAAATATTTCTGTCACCTTTATTGTTCATTGTGTCAACACCTTCACTTTTGCACTGTGGGTGAGAAATTTTGTGAAGCCCTTTTGCCCACTGAGAGGGCCTAAACAACAGGATCAGACAGTTAACTATCAACTTAATAATATGAGATATGATATTGTTCCAGTACTATATACTGAGAATACTGCCTTAGACAGATGTAGGCCAAGAGAAAATGTGAATGATGGATTCTTGCTGCCTGCAAAGGAAATGAAGTAAAGGATATTATGGTAGTCAGCAAGACCTGCATCTTATCAATAAAACATTAACTGTGACAGCTGCAGGTGGAAATGCCATTCCACTGAACTGTTGGTAGTTTTTTCCAAGCCTTCTCTTCTTAAAAATGCTTACTGATTGTATAAATATTATCATCATTAAAGTGCCCATAAAAACACATATTGGTTCCCCTCCTAGGGCTACCACAATGTGTTTGCAATGTCTCCCAATTTTCAGCAGGATTTGTGCTTGTAAGTACTTGTCTCTTAGAGGGATGATTTTCAGCCACTCCAAATAATTTGCCCTTTGAAAGACTCCTGATTTTACTTCTAACCACATACGCCAAATAGAAAGAGGAAATAATATTGCCATGAAATATTGGGAAATTAAATATCACGAAGATCAGATAATCAGCAACAGAACTTAATGCTATTGACTTGTAGATTTCTTATATTGAAGAAAGGTTTTTAATTGCTGCTTGTTAAATCCTCGAGTTTAAGACTGATATTGGAGACTGTTTCTTTAGCCTGACATCATCTTCATTTTATGCCCAGCACAGCAAATGACAGACTGTGATCCTGACATCCTGCCCTGATTCCCAATACAAATATGGCACTGCAGTCTCCTCCTTATTTCATGAGTGTGAGTGGAGAAACTCCACTGAAATGCATGAAATTATGTGTTTGGAAGAGTTGTGTAATATTAGAGGCGGTTTGAGAGCACTGCAAAACAAAAAAAGCAAGTTTTCCATAAGCTGATACACCTGCCTCACCTGGTGTTCTGCTGTATATTTATGTGTAGCTCTGCCTTTCAATCAAGATTGTTATGTCTAGTGCCATTGCCAAATAAAAGTCCTTTTCAAATAATGTGTAAATGAACTTTTAAAGGTATTAATTCTGTTTCATGACAGAGACTTTTGCTACTGGCATGAACCAGACTTCAACTAAGACTTTACCTGAGACTCTGAGGATTTAACAAGCAGCAGTATTAGCTGCTCCAAAAAAGCATTGGCACGACAGAGCTGCTGTCTTTGTGGTGGAACTGTAAGTGTGGCTACTTCAAACCTTTAGTGTTGCTTAACTTTGAGTGTGTTAGGCCTGAGCACTCTGACCTGCTGCAGTACGTTATGGGTTGTCTACAAGCTGGGGTAGTCAAAGAATGACCTTTGCTTTCTAGTGTTTCCTCCTTCTAGAATCCCAGAGGGTGTTGAGTGAACATCCACAGAAGTTCAGATGGGAACAGAAGTTGAGATGTTCAGCATCCACAGAAGTTCAGAATGGGAACACAAACACCAACAAACCAACAGCTGTAGTTATCCTGACACTCCCAGATACAGCCCTTGGATCTGCTGAAGACAATCCTCTCTGCTTCCAACTGTATTCTGTATTCCATCCTGGGAGAAGGGGGAGTGAATGCATTTTCATGCTCCACTGGTTCCACTTTCCTCTTACACTGCACATTATTGTTGTCACCTACTTGTGTTTCCTCTGACTTCCTGCAAACTCTGGGGTCTGAGCATATTGTTTGGTGTTCACATGTAAGGCCATATGTGCTGCCACATGCCTGTACTGCACACTAAGCAATGTGTGGTTTGTATTCTGATCCCTCCAGCAGTGCCCTTGTTTTAGCATTTAACTGTGAAATTACAGCAAAAGAAAGCTCCTTTTTTAGGTTGGCTTAGAAATCTAGTTGCATAGGTATAATCATTAAAAACAAGCATTCAATGTCTGGCAACTGTCCACCCACAATTTACACATGACAAGTATATTTTGAACTGTGGAGAAGAGTGAAGGTAGTGCTGTCTTGACTGTCATCCCAAATCCCCTTGTGTCCATACACAAAGACAGTGCTCGATTTCACAGATACATTTTGTACCTTTGTTATTTGAGAGACTGAGATCATACCCTAGGAGTAAAGTACTGCCTTCTGAATTTCCACTCCCAGCCACTTCTGAATTTTAGACGTGCTTTCCCATTATTTCTTTTACTATTCATTGCATTCTCCTTTTCCACAGTTATTTGACATGTTAAGCATAGATTGGCTTAAGATGAACAGAAAGCCAATCAAATATTTAAATCATGGTGAGTTGAACATATGCAGTACTAACACACTGTGTGTTTCTCACTGGTTGAATTAAAAACTTCTCTTACAGAGGTTGTTAATTAAAGAAGTTTGCTAGATGAGAATTGATAAAACAAAAAAAGAAAAGTTACCAGTATCTTCCCTATGTGGAGTTGTCTATTGACTGTATGAAGAGCTGCTCACAGGATTACAGCTGACAATGCAAAGGGAAAGTGTATTTCAGCTCCTCTGCAAAGGGAATTGAGAAAAAATTGGTCGTGGTTTTTCTACATCCCTGATGATGAGGATTCTCTCTTCTTTAACATTGGGGGAAGATGAAAATGTCCAATGTTTAATGGTTTTCAGAGAGCTGCCATAGCAAGCAAGCTGAAAAGACAAAGCCCTCACAAGTGGTAGCTGGAAAAAGATACAGTGAATTCTCTCTCTGTTTAGGGTTTTTCATTTGTTAGGATAATCAATTTACTTGAGAATTTATTCCCTGAGCAAAAAATAATTGCACAGATAAGCATTTTTATATCCTATCTGCCATATCTCAACAAGATCTAAAGATTTAAAAGCTTCACATGCGTGATAAGTCTTGCTTATGCCGAGGCAATTATTTTTCAAATTTAAATGTCTCTGTTAATAATGTGTTTTTTACATTCCTAAAGGGCTTTAGCTAGTTTGAAGAACCAACTAACATCAGTTTTCCTTTTTTAAAACAGAAGACAGCTATAATTTAAAAATGCAGTATTTACTTAGTTCTCATTTAACTGAAATTTGATGTATTTAGAAGCTTTCGAATTTATATTCAGGATCACCATTTCAATACCAATGATCAGAATTTCATACATATTTGTGCTCAGCAGCTACTGCATGCATACTGATGAGCCCTTTCCAAGGCATGCCTGTGGCACTAACACTTGCAAATGCTGTGCTGACATGGTGGTCATGCAGGTAAAAAAACCTGCACGTAGGCACGCAGTCCCCAGACCATTGCAGTGATACTGTCAGTCCGAATCCAAGATAAAGCAGTAAAAATGGGATGCAAAATGCAGGAGGGGACATAGAGTCCCTACAAATGCCTGTGCTTGCAAGCCTGTATCAGTAAAAGCAGGCTCTTCTCTTTTTGCTGGAAACTGAAGTCGTGGCAGTTTTTGCAGCAGCTTGTTACACATATGATTGAGAAGTTGTATTTCGTTAAACACGCTTCTCCTGAGAAGGAAAAATTCAAGGCTTCTCCCCAAAGGGAAGCCAGTTGACGTTCCACTGGCCTCTGATCTTTATCACCTACATTTAAGAAAAGCGCTGAGTACCACCCCTGCCTTGGGATGCGACAAGGTCAGCCCGTTCCCGCACACACCCACCCGGGCTGGAGCTCTGCGTTCCACTGTCAGCGACACATCAGTGACACATCGAGCCCTGCTGAGACCAGGGCCTGCCGTGGGAAGCCGAGCATGAGGACACCGTGACTGCTCCCACCTCTGAGAATTCAGCCTTCTCAGACGAGGCAGAGAGGAGTAACTGTGAGCACCTCCGGCAGGAATTACTACAGACAGTTAGAGAAGGGTTTCTCAGTCACCTGTCACAGCTTTTTGAATCTCACACCAGAAATCAGCAGAGAGGGGCACTGAATCAAAAGCTGGATGGATTGTAAGGCACTTGTGCCCTTGCCACATGACCTATGAACTGTCTGTTAAATCTCCCTTCCCCAGACCCCACATTATTGAAGGATCTCTCTTTCACAGGATACTGCTTGTTAGAATGCACATCAGAATGTTTAATGCTTACCTAAAATAGAGAATAATTGCATACATTTTTTTTACTGTTTCAGGCTCTGCTGTGCAGAACAAAGCCAGATCTACTCTCTAATAATGTAATTTCAGCTGCACTGTAGCATACACAGCTTTGCACTCTGTGGTTCTGCTCCTCATGGACTGATATATCAGCTTATCATTGAATCACAACTGGAATGCTTTTTTAATTCTTCTCTCTCTTTCTCTATATTCTACACAAAGAACTTAATAAAGGACATCAAGTGGCAAAAAAAATCACCAAGATCCTTCCATTTTATTTACAGAAAACATGATTTCTTCAGCCATACTAATTTCTAATACAGAGCTAGGCTGACTGCCTGTCATTTTTACTTTATTTTAAAGACAGGCTGGTGAGCAGAGGCTGGTACTAGGAACTGCAATCCAACAAGTTCACTCTTACAGTAAGTACATATTTCCCAAGGGATGACTGGCTAGGAAAACCATGCTGGGGATATCTGCAGCAACTGCCTCCCTGTCACTCAATGTCTCCTCTCATAGCCAGAGCCATGGGTGCCCCAAGATGGCTCTGCCCCAAGACTGCTGCTGTGCCACAGCAGAGAAAGATTAAACGTGCCAGTGGAGCTCTGGTGGTTTGCAATCCCTGGCTGACTGTAACCACAGTGACAGGACCCTTAGGAGATGCTATACAACATTGCAATGTTTTGGTTTGTATTTTTGATTGTATTTATTGCTCTGTTTTGCAGAGGACTGCCACAGTACACTCCCCTGCTTGCACATTTGCTGCTAAAAACTATTTATTACTTTCACAAGACACCTAAAAATTGTGTGTACCTAATAACATCACCTATGAACTGTCTCCCTCTTTAATAAAAGTATTTCTCCAAGCGTGACATTTGTCTTCAACAGCTCCTTCTACAGCAACTGTTTTGGGCAAGAGTAGGAAAGCATCTCCTGTTTTTGCTGAAGATCTGCAATTGCAAAGCCTCTCCACACAAGTTTATGAGTCCTTTCTCAGCAAAGTTTCTGGATCTGTGGATTTTTTCCCTGTGGACCTTTCACAGGAAGATAGAATGGTCTGTACATGGGATACGGCAGAGGATATGGGCATCCATAACACTCACCAAAAAAATCCTCATTTTAGCCATTTATCAGTATTCTACCAGATTTTTGCAGTCCTGTGTAGCTGCCATATGAATTCTAACTGCATAGTTACTTCTTCAAGCAAATTTTGCTGGTCTGTCTCAATAATTTGCTCCCTCCTTCCATTCCCTGACATGCAGCTCTGCTGACACCACACAGAATCTCGTTACAAATTGTCTTGAGTAGACTGGTGGGCTCTCCTCAATGGTGCAGCTCATTCCTCTGCTCTGGGAGGGAATCAACACTATTACATCTTCCTTTTCTGGTTCTATGTACCAGTAGGATTTATACACTGGAAAACTGGTTAAAAAAAAAGCTCTATTGATCCTAACCCACGATAAGGCGTTTTAAAAGACCACTAAATAAAAGGGAAAAAATCTGTGCAAATAAATAAACTCTGGATTGCAGCCTTAGCAAGAGTCATGTTTGCATTTCTTTGTATACCTCACTATTGTCCCATTCAGCTTTATTTTCACTAACTCTGCCTTTTCCTTTCATTTTGTACAGTCCCTTCCCTTTTTTACATTGCACAGCTGTTCTGAATACTGCAGAAGCCTTAAATTGTGTCTCAGAGGAAATAAAAATGTTCCTGTAAGATTCAGCAGAGGAACCCTGCCAGGTAAGGGAAGGTTTCTAAATACAAGGCAACACAAATTCAGTTTTTTCCCCTCACAGCTGCAATGGTAGGAATGAGCATGCACCTGCCCATCTGCTTCAGCCCTTTTGACAGTCTGGGATGGAAAACCTCCAAAATACCTGATCATTCAGTCCTGAGCTTAGAGTCCCATTTTGAATTCAAATCCAATTATTCTGCATCTGTCTGTTAGCCAGGCAAACTATTTTAATGTCTTTGCTTCAGCCTTCTCCTCTCATATGAAGTTCTGCCCTTGTCTTTCTGGGCTTTTTGCTTCCCTGGGAGATGCCAATTTAATAGAGAGATTTTGAAGGATATGAATCCAGCTGCCAAATAGAAGGATCAAAGCCTGGACACCTGTTTTCATCTCCTGGTTCTATCAAATGGGCACTCAATCTCTTCCCATGGCACTTGGCCAATAAGATCATCAATGGGTCACTCAAATGTCAGCATCTGGGTGTGCAGAGCTGTGTATCAGCACAGCTCAGCAGGTCCCTCCTTGGCAAAATGAGATTTTGGGGAAATGCAGCTTTGAGAGGACCTCAGTGCAAAGCTATCAATGTGCAAATGCATGGATGCAAACACTAATGTAGTTTGGAGTGCTGTAAAATAGCAATTACTGGCATGTGCTGTGAATAGGATATTCCAGTTCCACCAGCTGAAATATGCATAGATTTGGGTGCATGTTTCCCCTTTTATTTCCCTGGCTGCTTTTTCACTGGTAGTGCCTTAGCTTTTTAGCACTGCATAGGGAAATGAACTAATAACTGCTGGATTGCTCACCTTTGGTTCCACTGATGGGTTAGTTTTGCATGCACACCTCTGCTGTGTAATATTTGCATTTCCTCTGATTGATACCTTGAGGATCTGCAAAATCAAGGTTATCAACACCCTCTTCCCTGGGCACCAGAGCTCCTGTTCTCCCTCTTGCTTTCTATCTAAGCATTCTACCATGTAAACAAGCTGACAAAGAGACCACACAAAACAGATTTTCCCTTTGCAATACAGAGCAGCATCAATTTGTAAAAAAAAGCCTTATCAGAGACAGGAACCTTCTCATGCCAAGAAATTGCTGGATGCTTCAGGAAACTCTTTAATAAGAGTTGCAGTGCTGAGTTCACAGTTGAAAAAGATCATATTTGCTACATCTTATAGGGCATAATAAGGGAGCAAATTCCCAGACATCTCCAGGTGAGGTCTCTCCTAGTGCCTTAAACTCACATTTAGGAAGATGTGCAGGTAAGTATGTGGCAGGCTCCACATGGATCTGATGAGAAGGATGTGAGAATAGGAGGGAGTGTTCCTGCTTTCTATTTCCTGATGGCCACTTTCCTAATCAACTCCTGTTAATTTAGATTTTCTGAGTGCAGTCTGGGAGCTGCAGTGTTTAGAACAAGGGTTTTGGCAGCATGAGCTAAACAAAACAAGGATCAGATTTTCAAAATAATTTCATAACACAGAGATAACACATCCAGTGTCATGCTTTTCCAAACAGGAAAGTCACAGAGTCAGTGAATCACAGAAACACAGAATGGGCCAGGTTGGAAGGGACCACACTCGGGCATCTGGTCCAACCCTCCTGCTCAAGCAGGGTCATCCCAGAGCACGTGCACAGGATTGTGTCCAGACTATTCTTGAGTGTCTCCAGTGAGGGAAACTCCACAAACCATCTGGGCAATCTGTTCAAGAGTGCTGCCTGACTGTGCTTGGACCTAAAGAGCTCCTTTCCCTAAGCCTGGAAAAAATTTAAAATTTGTCTAGTAGCATCTAAGAACCACTGCAAATGTTTTCCATTCTACAGCTGATTCAAAAACTCAAATATGGACTGAGTACATGGGGACAGAGACTAATGCTTTCCTAGAGTCACACCTCCCTCAAGACTGGGTAGATCAGGGAATGGGAATCTGTCAGGATTTTCAGTCTAGCACTGTGCATTTCCTTTTGTCTTTTCTTTTGTTGTAAAGCACTGCCTTACTTACCTTTACCTGGAGGCTTAGCCTGCATTTCTCACAGAAGCTTGTCTCTCTTGCCAGCACATTTTCCACTCAAAAAGATAAAGCTTGTGGGGATGAGTGGGTTGTTACAGCAGAGCTGTGCTGCAGGGTCTCCTGTGCTCTTCCAAGTGTTCTGTGGTGGGTGTTTGTTTTCACTTCTTTCAGAATCCATAATGACTCCATCCTTTCTGCTTTTCCCCAGCGTTACCCGCTGCACATGAAAGCAAAGTCAATAAGATCAGTGGAACTAATATCACACTGAGTTCCTGAGGATAAGTAATCAGAATTCAAGCCATCAGGAAACAGCCTAAAAAATAAGATGCTCCAAAATACCTGGCAACAAAAGGCCTTCACGGATACAAACAAATAGGTTTTTTCCCCCTGTGCTTTGAACACATTTTGTTTTAATCTTTGGTGGACCAATATGTAAACCCAATTATCTTTGGGGAGAAACCTGGATGATCAATGGTCTGATGTCAATTAAATCCTTACATTAAGATGCTACTAGGATGACTCTTCTCTAACAGGAGTGAATTGGCTTCCCTGATTATACCAGGAGAGAACCATTGTGAAAGCTTTTAATGATCTTCCTAAAAAATGCTATATATTAAAATAGTTCACTCTTTAAAGTCTGGTGCAGAGGTTGGATTCTGTCCTGATTCTGAACTATATGAATATTTTTGCATTAGTATTTCCTCTGTATTTTCTCCTTGCCAGGATGGAGAAGATTTAATTTAAACTCAGGCAGTGAAGATTTTAATGCAGAATTCTGACCTGGTAAAAAAGCAGTGGAGTAGACCCATGTGATGAGAGAGGAAGGTTACAAAGTCTTGCCTTCTATTAATGGATGAATTTATACTTCCCAGCTATTTCCAGCTTTTACTGATAGGACTTCATCCTTTCCAGACCTGAGTTAAGTGGGCCCAATCTATCTGTGGTGGAGGCCCACTAAGACTGTGGTATTACTGTTCTGTGACTGACATGCTGCAGAATCAGATTAGGCACCAATTTCTCCAGTGGCCGATCCCATGAACTGTCATGCTGTCACCCAGACCTACAATCCCCTCTCTTCCATGTAGGACTCCATTTTACAGGGGTCCTGCAAGTCAGCAGTTTGGCTTTGTACTGAAATGAGGAGAACATAAGCTATTTTTCTCACCAAAATTGATTTAATTTGTACAGTACACTCATTATCTATAGCATAGCTGCATACAAAGTGTTTAATTGGTCTTTGGGACGTAGGAAGCAAAACACTGCCCAGTTGGAACACAGCTTGAAAGACATTTTCCTGATTAGGAATATAACTGAATCATGGTTCATTAGCAGATTTCTATCTGGAGATGGAATCTGGAGAGGTAGTTTCTAAATGATGTGGTTTATATTAATGCTGTCTAGCCAAACAGACAGTCTGGCTGTATCTCTGTAAGTGTTATCACGATCTCTGACAGAACAAAGCTTGAGTAGGTATCTCTTAGCAATTACTCTGCAGAGCGAGAGCTGACTCTTTTGCTTTTTTCTCCCTACAATTTTCTACTGAAAATGGTATCATTTTACTTGATCTTTTCTACTGCAAAGTTCGATGGAGTTTTTGATCAGCCTTTTTATGACATTTTCTCAAAAATGAACAGCTATATTGCATTTTTTTATTGTTCCAAACTATTTTGAATCCTTTGGCAGACAAATTTATTTCTCTTTCATTATGTCTCTCCTGTAGATTACTCCTTGTAACAGCTTCTGCCCTCTTACCACAAGAACTGGGCCTGTCCTTACCTCTCTCTAAGAAATGAAGTGCAGGGGATACTCTACCCAATTATGTTTTCACAGGATTCAATCAGTCGAGCTATGCTGATTTCCACTAGCTGAGGTCTTGGATGACTATCTCTGAAATAAGCTGTCTCCTTGGTCAGAGAGATTTCAGGCATATTATTTTACATGGGTGGTTTGTCCAGTAAATGAGCCTTGCCTGTCTATCTTTGAAGTTTTAGTCTAAAGTGGATCATTTCCTGAACCATTCACTGTATTATCAATGCTATTTCCATTTTAAAAAACCCTCCCCGTGACTATAAGTCTTATCAGACCATTAACATTTGCCTTGAAATTCCAGCTAAAGCTTAGGCCAGCATGCAATTTATGAGAGGAGCTGGAATTCTGTAGCTAGATTTGTTTCCTTCTTGCCTTGCTCTTCCCTAATTCCTTTGAAACCTTTCCAGGGAGAGATTTCAGTAGTGCAGGATGATAAATGAAGACTCCAGGATTCCCAGGCAGAGGCTGCAGAAAGACAAAGGAGGGAGCAACAGTTCTGTTATTCAGTTTTGTGCTTCTGCTCTTCGCCTCCCTTCTGGCCAGAGAGCATTCAGTGTCTGTGAGTCCTGCTGAAAGGATGTAGGAGATATTTGGGATCTAGGAGATATTTGGGATATAGTGTCATTTTTCCTGCTCTCAGTAGCACAGGGGTCCCCTCCCCTTAGTTTTGCCCTCCTGTTGCTGCTAGATTTTGGCTCAGCACTGGATTTTTTATTCACATTAACAAGCATATGACAGTAAGTTCCCTGAAACTTCAATGTCTATATCCAGACTGTTCCTACTCAAGAAAAGTTAAATAAGTTGTACTTGGTTTTAGCACTTTTGCCTGGGACCACACGTTTAAAATTCTGGACAGGTTTGGCCTTGGGACAGGTGGTGCACTGAAAAAAAATGAACATTCAGCATCTTTCCAGGAGAATTTCTCCTACAGCACTGCTTATAATGAGAGTTTGCTACTCTGCTGGCTTATGCCAAGTGGAAAGGGAAGTGTCAGACACTCCTGATTTATTCTATATTTCCTTTTTACCTTTGAAGCTTCTTGATATCATTCTTATTCAGCTTACTTCTCCACTTTGTGCAACCAGACTTAACTTGAAGCAATGAAATGTTTTAAATAGAAATCATTTCACTATCTACTTTTCTCCCTGAAGGTGCTGTTCAGCAGGTACACAGAGACTGAACCAGCTCTGATCACGAAGTTCATAGTCGAACTCACCTGTGCTGGCTGAAGAACTCAGGTCCTGTTCCATAGCAATTTCTTACCAAAATCATATTGCTTCTCTGCTTAAACTTCATCATATCCATGTCTGTCCTTTCCTTTCTTCCAAAAAAACCCAGAGGGTTTTGGAAGATGGAAATTTCACCATTAGTGCATTTCAGATCTCAATTTAACTGACAGCCATGCTTCTTAGCTCTCATCTAAGTCACAGTGTTTGCCTTGATAATTAAAAATAACAATCAACAATGACAGTATTTCCAAGGGTTGACAACCACCTGTGAGACTGGACCATTGAAGGGAAGCCCAAGGGCTATTGGATTCTGCAAGCTCCTCCCCAGCCAATGCTCTTTGATGAGGTTGCTGTTGCTATTTTAACCTCTTTTTTTAAAAAAAGAAATTCAATATACATGCTTTATGTTATTCCCAATAGAGCCATCTCTCCTCCAAGGCATAATGGAAGAATAGGTTTTAATAGCAAAGCTGGACTGCAGTAAAAACATTGCTAAAAAAATCAGCCACAGTTCTGATTAAAGTTGCTGCTCTGAGTACCAAGGGTTACAGTTATATGGAATTGAATTTTCAAACAGCAGAAGGTGTTTTGCTTTTCCTACCCAATTAATTTCCTTTTTTTTTTTAAGCCTTCCCCTTTGAGGTCTTTTTTTTTTTTTTTTTTAAGATACTGAAGGGATTTGGTGAAAGTTAACTGTGAGTGGCATCAACGGAAATCCTGCATGAAGTTCTCTTGGGGATTTACAGATCCTCACAAGCTCAGCCAAACATTTCCATCAATATTGCAAGGAGGTCACAGCAGGTGAACTCTGCAGAACCTCAGAGAAAATTTCCATGGCAAAACTTTAGCAAGTATAGCTTATGCCCAGCTCCTTATGTGCACTGACTCTGCAGCCTCACCCAAGGTCAGGGGAAGGGGGAGCTGGTCCCCTAAATCGCTGCCATTTTGCAGCAGAGACTCAGAGCAGGACAAGCACCTGGATTTTCCTGCTCACCTGCAGCAGGGCCTGCAGTGTGGGAGGAGCAGGGAGCTCCCCCTCCTGTCCTCTCCAGCTCAGCATTATTCCCATGGGAAAAAACATTAACTTTCACTGTCAGCTGTGCACTCTAATGAATGACCTCTCTAAGAAATATTCATAATAAATCTGTGTCCCATCATTTTCACTGTCAATCTGCTCTTCTCACACTGGGTTTCATCCCTTCAAGGGAACAGGAAGGGAAACTGCAGTGTGAGGTGCAGCTTTGGCAAAATCACCAGAAGGAATTTAAGTGAAGATGGAAACAGGTCCCCAGGGTGTGTGACCCATTATCTCAGCAATTCCTGCCACTGGGATTCACAATGTTGGATGCCAGCATCTTCCCATCACCTAAAGTTTACCATCCCTCTGTCTGAGTGGGAAGAACAAGCAAGAAATCTTCCCTATTGCAGCCAAAGTTCAAAGCCCAGCCTATTTGCTCACATCACTATTAATTTCATTTTACATTAATATATAATATGGCTAATGCTTCTCTGTGGATTTCTCACATGCCAGAAGAAGCAAACACATGTTTAGTTAACTAACAGGATGCAAACAGAGTCTCAATAAATTAATATAGAGTAGCCCTGGTACTGCCAGAGGTTATCAGAGAGCCAAATACAAGACAAAACCAGCAGCATTTCCCACCCACAATAATTCAGAATTAATCCAGGTTTCCTACAAGAGTCAATCCTTATTTTGTCGTTGATCTCCAATGTGTGTGCTGTTCTCACAGTCTTCAAACTCTTCCTAATTTCACTTACCTGGAAAGAAGCTGCATGGCAATCTTCTTACTGTGCTCTAATTCGTTTCTATCTCTCTGGCAATTATTTTGCTAAAGCTCAAATTCTCATAAAACAAATTGTCATTCCTGTCATATGCTCAGTAATTTAATTAATAACTTTAAGACCATTTGTTTCATGCCCTGACAGTTTATCTTTTACTGCTATCACAACAAAAATATTGTTGCACAACTGTATCCTGTATAGGCAGCACAGTTTAAGGTGGTAATTCTTACTGTTGATGTTTCTTCTGTTATCAGGAGCTCAACAGTCTCCTCTTCCCAAAGTTTTAAGGGATGCATTTAAACACTGGGAACAATTAGCATATATGTGAATGGTAGAGGTCAGAGACAATTTAATTATAATGAAAATTAGAAGCAGAGGGTCAGATTTTGAAACAATTATTATAGCACTAAATATAGACTACAATTTGGGATACTAAGGGCCAACACAGTAAAGTGGGAAAACCACAGAAATCAGTACTACTTGTCCATATTATATGGGAAAAATGCAGTGAATTTAAGAGGGTTAAAAATAAAGCACATTATCATAAGCAGGTTTCTATAAACTGGATTTCTGTAGGCAGCTGAAGAAAAAGCACTGTAGCCAAGAGTACATGTATGACTTTGGCTATCATTCAGTCTTCTAAACACTTGGAAAGACACCAGAGAGATCTGGCAGAGAGGCACAGAATTAATTTTATTTTTCTCCCTAACAAACCTCTATGTATGTATGATAAGATTTAAGGAATAAGATGTATAAATCCCAAGTGATTATTTAAGGATATCATTTAGCCTTGTAATTACTGTGGTCTCTTAACAGCTGTTATGTTTAATTGATTGCAATGCTTAGGGGCTGGAACGATTTATCTTGGAGCTCCATCTACTGATCCGAAGGCGGCACAACCTTTTTAGGAACCATCCCACAGCCTTCAGACCTGAGCTCGGGTTCAAACCTGGGTAAATCCCACTATGGGGAGGGACAAAAAAACCCAACAAACCCTCTGAGAGCTGCTGGGACAATAGGAGGGCTATAGGTGTATCCTACATATCCTATACCCACGTGTGGTTTGACAGGCATCGATCTCAGCCCTCTCTGTCCCCTAACTGCCCCTCCCCGATGCCGCCGTCACACCCGTGCAGCCACTCCCCAGGAGCACGGGGAGCTCATTCAGGCAATGTTGGTGTGTTTTGGACCCAGAGACTGGGATGAAGGCACAGCGAACCCACCCCAATTCCCCACACCCCCCATGCCTCCAACTCTCAGGAAAGCACTGCCCAGACTGAGCACATTAGAAGTGAATTAATATCTGTCACCCACTTTGAAGCTTCTTTAGAAAATGAAGACAAATAGATCTCTCTGTAGAAATCTAAGTATCTTTGCATAAGATTTTAGTCAGACAGCTCCACCTTCACTTCAGTAGGACTCAATGAGATGTATCAGAGTAAAGTCATTGTTCTTTGGTCCATTATCATCTTCTTAAAATATATTCAGCACTCTGTTTTAGAAAACAGAAATCACTCAAGACTTCATCTTTGTTATTCAGTATGAAAAGAAATCAAAATAGGTTTCATGTGAGCTCTCTTTTAAAAGAACTAAATTACTTTATCAAATAAGTTATACCAGATTGTTACAGGAAGACCAAGAAAAATTAAACCTGTATGAACAATAACAAGGCATTTGGAAATAGACTACATCTGAAATTCCAAACATTGAAAACAAGGCAGAAAGGAGAAACATTTTCTTTGAAATTAACTGGATCAAGACAGAGCAGTGGCTGCATACTGAGATTTGGAAATAAATTTATCTTATTGTCTCCTTATTCTAGAGAAAGAATGGATGAGATGTGACTTGTACCTCCCTGATGTGGCACCTTGCATTGATTAGAGAAGTTCTAATCAATTCATTTGCTTGCAGCCCTATAAGCAGTGCCCACATGAACTCAGTCTTTTGCCATTTTGAACACAGCTCCCAGTGTTAAGAGTGGTCCCCAAAAGGAACATTTATCACTGCAGTACAATGAAGAGATGGACAGCAGCAATGCTTTGCTCCATAGCCTGGGGCACCCTGATCAACTCTGAGTTTTATGAGGAATCCACTGCAGGAGAATCTCTGGAAATGCTCTGGCTGTGCTAGCACTGCACACAGCTGCTGGCAACAGAGAGAAAAGGGGATGTGTGGGGTCAAAAATACACTATTTTTCCAACAAAGAGAAAGAATGCTACAGGCAAGTGCAGTTACACCTGACAGCAAAATGACCCAGCCTGGCATCAATTGCACTAACCCCTGTCCAAACTGGATTCCACTCAGAGGAATAAGAATATTCATAGACAAAAACTAGGACATTAAAAGTCTTCTTTGGAGATTTGTTCATATAATAAAGCACAACAGAAATCTTTTTTGTAGGATTCTATTTCTATCCTGAGGTCCTTACTGGCTATTAATTAAAAATGTATTGTCTGCTTAGATAGACAAAGATGTTCAGGAGCTCAAGTAGAAGATAAAGAAAATAGACTCCATATAATTAAAAAGAATTCTGAAATAAGTTTAATTATGTGTTTTATCCTCTCTGAAAAGCAATTTAAGTACGTTTCCTTTGCTATCAATAATGACATTAATGAGCCAATTTTCAGCTGTCTCAAGAACCCAGTAAACCAAGGGCCCCTGGGGCACAAGTACTGTACTCTGAAACCCAGGGCCATGTACACAGACTTTGCATACACAAAGCAGCAGCTCCTTTTGGACATGGCTGCACTTCCTGAAGCAGTGCTTTCAGCTCCATTCTCTCCAAATGTATTGTACATGTACAATTTTTTTTATTGTTATGCTTGATGTACTGTAAACACTAAAAGCTCTGTTGATTTTACAGGTCACTGAGAATACAACCAGCAATAAGACAAAGTTGTCACTGCAGCCTTTTCTTTCTCCTCACAAGTTTTGCTTTGGCTCTGTCCTTGCACAGGGAACACCCACCTAATCCATAATATTCTGCTAATTATTCCTTGCCAAGAATACTTTTATCCCTATGAAAATTCCACCTGCCACTGTGACAGAAACAAAGCATAAATGCCTGGCATAAAGGAATAAGATCTAGCAGGAGCTTATAACATTTTCTTGACAGAACTATCTAGTTTAGTTTGAATTTCTAGAAACAGCACTCTGTTGAGGACACACAAGCACCCATCCCCCCTGCAACCCATTCCATGATTCTTTATCTAGATCCACCCGCAGTACAGAGAAATTTTGTCACAAGCTTTCAGAGACTGCAAGCAGCAGCACATCAGCTCCCACCAGGGAGAGCCCTGGCTGGCAAACAAGACCTGGCAATGCCATGGATAAAGCTGTTGGTGCCAGGCTCCCAAGCAGGGCTAGTGATGCCAGGGGCTGGTAGCCCTTGCTGCCCTCCTACCCCTGCCCTTTCATCCTCAAAAGAGTTTATAACCACAGCACAGAACAACTCTGCCAGTGCTGAGGAGGCTGAGGAAATCTCCTTGCCCAAGGAAGGGCTGAGGAGCAGAGGTCTTCACGAGACTTATTTTTTGAGAGAATGTAACCCCCTAGGTTTAGCCTGGCTCCTTCTCCCCTTGAATTGTGGACAAATGAGCCACCACAGCCATGTACTGTTGCCCAGGTACTACAGAAACAGTAGGCGCCATGATGGTGACTGCAGCCAAGAACCCTCGTGCCGAACAGCCAGAAGGAAGAAGGAAACACCTCAGTTAAAAAACTAACCTTTTCCTCCGTGGCTTCTTTCCCTGAGGGCTGGGATCCTCTCAGCCTGGGCCTGCTCCTCCTGGGCACTGCTGCCCTGCACCATCTGCCAGGCTGGTGGCAGTGCTTCTGTTGGCTGGGGTAGCCATGTTGTGCTTCCCCTGGTACAGCCTGTCCTTGAAGGATGGGCTCATGCTTCCTTTGTGGAAGGAATGCAAACACCCACTTTAGCTACTCCATATTTTGTGTCTCTTCTTCTACTTCTTCCTGTCTTCCTGGGTGGTTTTTTTCCTTCCAGCTCCTCCCAGAGCTGCAGTAGCTCTGGGCTCCACGTTTCCCCTGAGGCAACCATGTTCTTTTTCCCACCTCAGCCCCTCCTGAGGTGCAGGGAGGCTCCTGCTGGGCTGGCAGGTGTGCAGGGCCTCCTGAGCAACCCCAATGTGCACAGGAGCAAGAAAAATGCCATAAAAATATTCCCTGCCTTGCCCTGAGGTGCACACCAGCCCTGGAGCCACTCAGCTGAAGGCCATGAGGGGAGAGCGCTCTGCCCTCACATCTCGGCACGGCAAAATGGTGGCTGAGGGCACCGTGAGGGAGGTCAGGGCAGAGCTTTCTGCTGCTGCAGTGCCACGGTCTGTAAACAAAACTCCTGCGTTTGTTTGATCCAGGCTTCCATTGTGCAGACACAAAGAACAGCAGTGGGGGCACACAGGCCTCAAGGCTGCAACACGAACAGCGGGAGCTCTGCTTGCCCCCGGTGAGTTTGAGGGGCTGAATTTGGGGACTCAACTGCCCTTGTGGTTCCCTTCACAGCATTTTGACTAAAATTTCCACATAAGCTGTGCCCGACTTCCATGTTTACATAGAACCTTTTTTCCTTTCGGAAAATGCCACAGTTGAGGATGTTCCTTGTTTTTGCAGTCACTCTGATACATGAAAAGATTTAGTGGAGCACCAAAGTTTAGGAAAAAAAACCCAAAACTGAGCATATACTGAAACTCTCCTTTTAAGTCTTCTTGGAAATTATGCTTTTAGCAGTCACTATTTATGCCTATCTAGCTGTACATGTATTACATACAAACAGAATCTGCATGCATGTGAACATCTGTGAGCCAGATTCTGCCCTGCTGGAAATGCACACTGCTATGATTCTTTCATGAGTTATTTTGTTGGGGTTTTTTTGTTTTGTTTTGTTTGTTTGGGTTTTTTTTTTCTCTTGACAGTACTGATATCAATTTAGTGCAATTTCATTAAATTTAGTAGAGCTTTTTTTTACTCTACTGAGAAGTGAGAGCTGACTCTTCTGTATTATTTCAGTCTAAAATGATCATACATAAGGTTAGATTTTGTCTTTAATAATTCTTGTTTTCAATAGTCTTTACTGGAAAGAGATGGATATCAACCAAATTCTCCTTTCTTCTGGTTTAATACTGCTTAAACTGCATATCCACAGCACCAGAACTGTTATACAGTATTTCACTGCTGATTGCCTGCTAGACAGGGGAGCTCTTTCTAAGTAACAAGTCTATTGTTTCCTTTTTAAATTTATTTTTATGTATTTAATTAACAATATATTCCTATATTCTATAAGTCTTCTTACGAGCATAAATTAAAAATATAAATTCACTTCTTCTGCAGGTTTCCACATAAATTTTGTTTTTTATTAATCATCTACTGTAGTACTGATCTAAATCAGGCTGATAAACCCTGAGCACAATATGTCTCATTTTCACTTCATTCTGTAAATTCTGTAAATAGCCTCCATTATTTTTTCTGCCCTCTCTTTCACTTTTTTTCTCAGATTCAGTTTTTCTTCTAAATTATTTCAATTTGCTCCATTTTCACTCTGTCTTCCTTCACCACATACCCTGTTCTTCATAATTTTGTTCTCATGCATTTCCCCCTGTAAGCCCTACTGTCATCGTGGAAACCAGAGTAAAAGGGAGACACTTTGCTTTGTCATTTTTCATCTACAATTGCCCAGAGTTTAAACTGAGAAAATTGATAACTTTGAAACCTCTGTGTAATTTTCTACCAGGTACACAGTCTTGCAATTTCTCCTTATTTCCCTGTTATTAAGTATAGAGTACATAAACTTTGTACATCTGTGAAGTTTTGTAATTCCCAAAAAACCTTACTCTGTCCTGTGGAGCTTGGAGGGATGCAGTGCAGACTCTTGAATTAAATACTCTGACAACAGAATGAAATCCCTAATCCTGCAAGTCATTTAATTGCAGTGTTTCCTGTTCAGTTCTGCCATTTGCACTTCACAAATCAAGTTATTTTCAGATGTATTTGTATTCTTAACAGGGCATGGTCTGACAGTAGTGGCATTGCCACAGAACTATTACATGTGTGGATGTGTAACTTTTTCTTTCTTTTCACAGTAAAGTTTATATATCAAATTGGATGTAAAAAAACCCACAAACCCTAAAACTGTGGGGTTTTAATTTATTTTGGCAAAGCCCTAATAATACACATAAAACTGTAATTTATCAAAGGACCTTTATTATGAAAATAAATCCTAGTAAGAATTTCTTTGTCAGGCACTTTGCAATTAAAGATAAAACCATCCACAAAAAAAATGTAACATGTAAATGTAAATGTGGGTATCGAAACGGAAATTATTTTATGTGAAGTAAAAAAAAAAAGAGCTTAAAGCACTGAAATTGGAAGGACAGGATAATCTCTGTCCCTGGGTTCTGAAAGAACTGGCACATGAAATTGCATGTCCAGCAGCAAGGATTTTTAATAAAGCTGCTGACTGGTAGCAGAGCACTGCTGAAAAGCACACCTCTTGCCAGGAATTCAGAAAGGGGAAAAAAGGGCAACCAGAAAACATTAGAGTGACCTCAACAGTATTCAAGAATCTAGAAGGTTTTTCCTTTGAGAAAAACATCCATGTGAGTGGGGGGTGGGGGGGGAGGAAAATGGGACAAAATGCGAGCTAAGTTTACCAAAGGTGAAGCAGGTTGAGTATGTCTATTGATTAAAACCATTGCTTCAATCAGCAGAAAGTGATGCAGATAAGATCTATCAGGCTTCTGCAAAGAAAGTTGTGAATAAAATACTAAAGCAGGAAAAGCCCTTGGTTGTGCTAGAAGAGGAATTGTTTTCTCAAGGGAGGATATTATTGTAATTCTTGGAGGATCAATACTGGAATCTGCCTTATTTAATATTTGCAGTAATGACTGCCACAAAAAAGTATGCTAATGAAATTCTGCAGAAAGCAAACACTGAGAGATATTACTAACACTGAAGAGGATTAAAGGCTCAAACAGGAAAGAAATAGATACTGTGACAACTGGAATAACAGAAATGGAATGAAATTTAAAAGCATATAATATATGTATGAAAAACCAACAGCAGAAGCTCTGCACTTGGAAACCAATCACGGAAGAGATGCATTAGTTAAACAGAGGCTACCTATAAGTCACTGCTGTGAAGACATCTGGCAAAGCTGAACACAATCCAAAAATATTTTAGGTTTGGTACAGCTAATAGATATATGGAAATATTCATACAACTGGACAAGGCATTCCTGAAATCTCACATCAAATATTTATTTTTATTCTCCATGTCTGAGTGCTAGGACAGGTGGAAGTGTGCTGTAAAAATGGGAAAGCTTCTCTTACTGAGATAATGAAGATAGTTCATCTTTCTCCAGACTTGTTATCAAGGTATTGATATGTCTTGATAAAATTTATAATATTCACCAGTTCACCATTTTGAATCACGAGACTGCTGGATAGATCAATGTTATGATAATGTGGCCATTAAATCAACACTAAAACGTAATTTTGAGAGGATGGCTGCCTAATTATTTTCCTTTAAAGATCCACATTATACTTTATTTACTCAACACAAATATTCATGATAATCTCTGGTTTTTACAGCAAGCGAAACTCATTTAGATAAGATTTCCTAGAGATAATGATGTTTTTACTTGGTTTTTTACAATTTGCTTCTAAAAGAGCAACACTTAACAAATAACACTCGGGAAAAGTGAAGATTAAGATCTGTGTACTGACTGAGACTTGTCTGAATTAAGACTAGATGGAAATATTTTATTTTAGTTATGATGTTGTCTTATTCCTTTATTAAAGACAAAGAATTATTTTTCTTAACATGTACCTTTTGTAAAAGATAGATATTGTGTCTAATTGGTGCAGATATTACATCTATTCTTCTATCTCTGGTTAATAATTTAAAATGCAGTACAGATTTGTACAGTACAGGCATGTATAGATTTTCTGTTAAAGAGCAGGACACCTTTGGATGCCTGCCAGTAAATATTCTGTGAACATTTCTGCTGACTGCAAATAAGAGTCACCATCATTAACACTTCAAACTTAAGAATACATTGAGCTCAGAAATACCAAATTTGTTTGGTTTGGTATGAGTTATGAGGTAAAGAATGCTAAAATAAAATGCAAATACTGTTAATATGCAGTTTCAATAAACTTTATAGATACACACTTTATTTGGGAACACTCTTCTTCATGGGAATGTATTAATTCGCTTTATTATGTGCATTCATGTTAGTGCTTTCATTCCGTTAAATACTGAAAGATAAATCTTATATTAAATATGTGAGGAAGTTTATTATAATATTGAAAAACAGCATGTTCCAGGTCAACATTTTCAGATTCATTCTCCAGGGAAAACAGGCATCACATGTTAAGGGAATCCTAATAAACCTTAAGACAGCAGCCCTGTTGTGTGCAAACTGATCAGAGTGTGAAATTTGTGTGCTCAAACTGCTTTGAAAGGAAACTCACCTTCGGGAATAAGAACATTTCTGGCGGTAGAGGCCGAGGATGGCTGAGGCAGGCCTCAGTGCACACGATGGATGGGACACTGCATGGAATCCATTCCCTGTGCTGGGGTTATCGCCCGGGAACGTCAAAGCAGGCATGGCACTTCTGCCAGAAATGCAGCTCCCGTCCTCAGCTTAAATGTGTGATTTCGATAAGACTTCAACCCTTTTAAATAAAAATGTGTGCGTTTGCTGGTGCCGGTATTTTAAAGATGACGATACACATTGGAACCAGACAACTGCTGCTGTTCTGCCAAAACCAGGGATCATTAAGAGATCATTGCTCATCATCGACCATCAGGAACCATGACTTCCCGCCACTGCTGGCCTTGTATTTCCTGTTATTTCACATGCACGGGAGAGGCTGGGGAAGCAGAGGTGTGAGAGGTCGCTGTCAGCTGTGCTCTGCATGGCTGATGTCCGCATGTTCTGCTGCCCTTTCCCTCCCTCCGTCCCGCTGCCGTGGGCAGCCGGGGCGCGCTGAGAGCTGCCGTGGCTGCCCAAAGCACGGAGCTCCGCTGGGGCCGGGGCGGCGAGCGGAGCCATCGCCCAGGGGAACAGGCTGCTGCTGCCCACGAAAGAGCTGAACCAGGGGCTGCCTGCAGCAGCCACCGCTGTGGAGGTCAGTCTTTCCAACAGCACAACCCTGCAGCTACAGGCAACCTTTTGTGACAGTTGGGTCCCACAGCTCCAGGGAAATTGAAGAGATGATTTGATGTCTTTTTCTATTTGTTTTCTGGAGTTGATCAAACTAAACTTTCCTGACTTAAAATCACGTTTGGTTTAGAGTCAAAGGAAATAACTGCTACCAACCTATTGTCTGATTCTGTTATTTCTGTGCTTCATAATAACTAATCTTGCAAATATTTACATTTATTGTGATGAAAGACAGTCCGATTTCATGGTCACAAAGTATGAAATGTCAAGAAAATGTGCCTCTTTGGTTTCCCTCTTGTTTCTGCAGTGAAAATACTTTAGTATGGCTTCACACCCGTGCATGCTTATCATTGTATCTGTCAAAGCTGCTGGTCAGCTGTCTGCTACTTTCGTGTCTTCTTTGTCCATAATCTCTGCTGCCACAGGTGATTTGCTGTCCACTGTTGAATAAGTGGACTTATTTTTTAATTTGCTGCATCCAGGAGGTAGAAAACAGGATGATGCCCTATCAATGCATTGATTTTATTTTCTATTCCACTGTTTACTTTCTACATTGTGTTAGTGGACTTTGAAGTTCCAGAAGCCAGCCGAGGTAGCTTACCAACACATTTCATGTTGGAAAGAGAGAAATGCACGTTGTCTTAACACAGCAAGGACATAAGTCTGTCAGGGCAAGAGAGCTTTACTTCCTCCGTTTGGAGACAGGCAGGCATTGTTTCAACTTAACTTTTTATGTTCATATTTGCAAAAGTTTTCTGTGAAGATATATCTCCAATATATGTGCATATACTGTATATATAATCTACAGGGTTCTATTAAATTGGAAATATTGTCTTGTCGTTGTCTATAGAAAAATTTTATGGAAATAACAAAGAGAAGGAATGGTTCTTAAACAGCATCCATGAGTATACCTGGCTGGAATGAGCTAAAGCAGATTCATCACTGTTGTTGCTTGCATTCTCTTCCCCACTACAAATCAGTTTCTCTCTGACATACAGGTTTAAGGAGCCAGCAAGAAGCTTTATTATCTCACTGGGAGTCTATCAATTCCCAGAACCATCCCCAAAGACCAGATGATGTTCTATTGGTGTGAATACAAGAAATCAATTTTAACAGGCATGCCAGAGATTAATCATCACTACTCTTGTCTGTTCTGTCTCCAAGCTAAACATTTTGATGATAGTCTCTCATTCTATGCTGCTAAGTAACTACTATTTGGTAATTTCATTTTACTGGCTTCACTGAACTATTTGTGAAAAGTCCAGGCTGAAGAGGAAGAAATTATGGCAAACAGATGGTTTTATTTATTTTGCATTGTTTAAGTTACTTCAGATATTCTGAAATCCAATTCAGATGTGAGGTGGAGAAATGCATTTAGAAAATGTGGGATATGTACCAGTGTTGACAATCACAAATGGAATCCTGCCCACAGCAAGTACACTTGATGTTTGTAGTGGTCTTTCAGCTATCTCCTGCCTTATCCATCTATTAGCATTGCTTTAGGCTTGCTGACAAGGTAATATGACAATTTCAGCACAAAATAGGTGCTAAGCAAAGATGACTCTAAACGGGCCACCTACTTACTGTGGAGAGCGTGACTGTTTCTGCATGAAATCCTTTTTTTGCTGTTTGGGAGGATTCAAATGTGATTTTCTGTTCTTTGTGTCTAAGGTAATATGACAAGAACTATAGCTGAGGGGAAGGAGAATGAGGACTCTGGATTAGAAATGTGTTTATTTCTCTAGGCAGAAGACTGATTGACAAGCTGAGTGGTATCCAGCATAAAACTCACTAAGTTTGGGAGCTTACTAAAGTAAAATGGTGCTGTAACTCAGGCACCCCTGCAGCTGCCATTGCACTACCAGAGTGGACTATTCTTTGGATTTTCAGTTACTCTTTTTTCTATTAATGCCTACAAAGGTGACCTTCTAAAGAAACAAAAGATTTCTTCTGAAGGGATAATTATTTTCTTAGACATGGAAAAATAAGCAAACAATCAGACTTTGATGATACAGTGATCCTTATTTATTGCAAACTGACTGAACATTTCCCACAGGAGTTTTTCCATGGATCTATTTTTTTCTAGATAGGGATCTTTAAACACTATCACTTATTTGGAGAAAACATCTGTGTGCGTGTGTGTATTTATGTCTGTCTCACTCTTTTCCCCTTAATGCATTTTATTTCCTGCTTATGTGAGAGGTGTATTGATGCAGAATAAGAACTGCTACATGTTTGGTTTCTTTGCTGGGGCTGATTTCTCTCCAGGTCCACCCCACCCTTCTGGAACTCATGAAATAACCAGATCACAGAGTTTCCAGTTTAATCACTATTTCTTTTCTCTTAAATAAAGATCTTGTTACAATAAGCAAACAGCAGTGTTACTAATAAAGTCTCTGCTGTTAATATTTAAGAACTGTTACATATTAAAAAGATACTCAATTCTAAGTACTCAATATTTATTTTAGTTGTGTCTGTTAAAGAAACCAGAAGGGCTTATATAACTTTGATACATTTTTAAGACTTTAAAATATGTATAAACTCCATCCAGTTTTCTCTGATCACAGCATAGAGTTTCACCTTTTTGACACAGTAGATGAAAGTCAACATCTAATTGTGCTCTGGTTAAAACTGTTTTAAATACAGCAACAATAACCCCCCACACACCTCAATGGAATTCCTGCTTGCATTACAAAAGACATTTTAAAATAAAGGAATTGATGCTGAAAGAGAACTGAAAAGCTAAATCTGTTTACTTCAATTTAAAGAACTTAACTGCAACCAGATTTAAGAAAGGTGTAACCCAAACACATTTCAGACATTTCAAATGTTAGGGTAGATAAAGTATAATCATATTGCACTGTTTCTACACTGCACTTCTCATATTTAAAAAAAAATGTTTACTACAGTACAATTTCACCCTGATTAGAAAAGTGGAAAAAACAGTACACAGAAGTGACTGGAAGAAGTTTATTGTCATGAAGGCTTGCTTTGGGCAGGATCAGACAACCTTGTGAGCTTGTCAGCAGAGAGCTGAGCCCTGCAGCTCTGTGGCAGCACTGATGGATGTGTGCTGCTGTGAGCTCAGCAGTGAGAGGGGATTTGGTACTGCAGGTCAGCCAGAGGATGTTTGAAATGCTTCCAGATTTTTTATAAAGAGCTTCTAACTATGAGGATGCTAAATATGCTACTTCTTAAAATTATATTCTGGGACAGGTGAAGGTGAGAGGTTTTTTTGGGCAGTTCTGCCTCTGCAGGTAAATCTCCTCATGTCGATTCTGCCCTGACTGAGCTGTAAACACAGTTCTACACAGTTACAATGGAGAAGACCTGATAATAGTACTGCTATATCAATTTTTGCATAACAACAGTCCATAATGGATACTTCCAAACTACAAAGATAAAAAAGAAAATTTTTGAATAGAGGATTTTACCTTCATATGCGATGCCTTAAAAATTTGAAAGATACTCTTTGATTTTTATGTGCAAGAAAAACGTCTTTTGAACCAAGTGTGGAAATATTTATTAATGGAGATCTCAGACTGAACAAATTTCTTTATTAAGTTGCTGTTGCTCTCTGAAATGTCAGAACAATTTTCTTGCCACAGAACACTTTTCTTGCCAAAAAACATTTACTGTGTGAATATTAGCTGGAAAGTCTGAGAAGGAGGAAAGAAACCCAAACCCCAATTTTCTGCTATTCACTTTTGTGGCAGTCTTTTCAATTGTTCCCTTTTAGCTAAAGAATTGTTTTTCCTCACTGTTTCATGTACAAAGCAAACTGCATACCAAAACCACACACTTTATATGATTCAGAAGCTGGGAAGGAGTAGAGATATTATTGCTATTTATTTCAATAACATAAAGTCATCAGGTTGCCTTCCTTTCATTTTGGCAAGATATTAATTCTTATAAATGCTACTTTAATGCACAAGTCTTTACACACTTTATGTTCTGTTCCCACTGTATGTTACATAAAATGCTAGAGAAAACTAAGTTCTGAAGAGTCTTTATTGGGCCTCATTTTCTTTCAAATATGAACAAAGATGAAAATTATAATAGACATGAAGCTGCATCCACATACAAGTCTACACTTCATTCCAAAAATGTATTTTGAAATTGTTCTATCTTCTCTCTGTCATGGTCTTACAGTGTGTGATTAGGCTAACTCAAATATATATACAAAAACATAACAGGATTGGAATAACAGAATTCTTTGAAGTGCCTGCAGAAATAAGGATTTACCTCACAAGCAAAGTAAAATGTTCACTTTTCTACAAAAAGCAAGTCTAGTTATGTTTGAAACAAACTATATGGAGAGTATAATAAATCCTGAATGTTTAGATTAAAGTTATTCAGAAGAAAACTCCACATGACTTTGAAAGATATGGTTTAATTAGTGAAGAAACTGGTACAGCCAACGCACCAAAGAAAAGAGATAAATTTCTGTGTATATGAGTAAATGTCTTGAAGAACACTATTATGTGACTCAGAATAGAAAATTACTGGGGAAAATATATGTAGCCTACCTTTCCCCCCTCTGCTTGAGTATCAAAATGAACACAGATTGGGTATCTATGAAAAGATATAATTATAGTTTTTTAAAATGTGTCATCCATCCTCTTTCATTCTACAGCTAAATTAGCACATCCCAAGCATACAGTAAAAATATGGAGCACAAAATTAGGAATATTTTATCTATCTATATTTAATACAGAGTCAATGTTTAGAATAAGTATGGGAAGATCAAGGCCTTGGCACAGGAAAGCAGCACTTCAGGACTGCAGTGAAGAGCAGCTTCTATTGAAGGCACATCAAGCAAGTGCCTTTCTGAACCGGGCAGAAAGGGTAACACACACGTGCCCACGCACATGAAGCTGCCTCTCCACACCAAGCTTTAGGATCACCAGAGAGCAGCTGCCAAAGGCTCAACCTGCGACTGGGATAGGGAAATCTGCAGGCTGGGATTGGCACTGAGGGGTCGAGGGATTGAGTGCATTTGAGGATTTGGGTCTGAATTGCTTTCAAAAGCAAGTCTGGGCTCCTATGCTGGTATTGCACTTACAAAACATCTCCCCGAGAGGCAAAATCCTATTGGAAACCTGCAAGACTTAGGTGCAAAGTCCTACTGGGTGTCTTTTGCAAAGTGAGAAGCCTGAAATCTCGGCTGAGCTTTGGTGGGCGCAGGGGCTGGCTGCTCACTGCACACAGTTGTTGCCAAACCACACTGTTGCCAAATCCCTCACGGGCCTGCTCAGCTGGGGCCTCACCCCACAAGGTGTTGAAGGGTGCCCCAGGCTCTGCAGGATTATTTACACCCAAGGGAAGGGCTTCTGCCAGATTCTGTGAAACGAACTCAATTGCAGTTAGAATTGTTTCAGAGCAAGCACATAGGTGTTACCTGGTTCTCTTGAAACTTAGAAAGCTTCGCTACTACTTGGCGATTAATTTTTATGATGTTCTCTTTAACTTAAAAGTTATTGCCACCTTAAGATTTTAAAACAGCTATAGTATAGGTGAGAAAATTCGCTGTGCCTTACCTTGCAAAGTGGGGAGTTTTCTCCTGAAATGGGTAACTGTGTAAACCATAAGTTTGCAGCTGCCACCAGTAACAAATAGCAAGCGATTTCAAAGCAACACCAGAAGTGGAGCATTCCTGTATTTCTAATTGCAAGCCTGTCTTTGTTTCCAGAGAATAAGGAATTCTGAGAAAATGAGACAGCTCTTTGGAATGACATACTCTTTCCACCTTTGTCTTAGTACCTTCTTTTGAAAAACAGAATGATGAAAGTGTTCTTTTTCTGCTGAGGCAGTCACTCCTCCTCATCGAGGGAAGCATGCTGCAAATTGGAAACAAAACGGGACTGTAGTCCCGTGCATATTAAAAGCGAATGCATGAGGGGCATGAAAGTGGGTGCAGATGTTTAAGTACCAAAAGGGAAAATTATCTTTTAGGGCACTAGGTAAGGGACAGCGCATTCGTGTGCGTGCACGCCGGGCCCATCGGAACCCCCACCCCCACGAGCACCAGCACAGGACAAAGTTACCCGCCCGTGGGGTCCGTCCCCCCCGCGGCTCCTGCAGGCTCAGCCCCCCGCTGGGGCTGGGGTTCGGTTCCCGCCCGCACCAAAAAGCCGCAGGGGGTGCCCGGGGGAGCCGTACCTGCCTTAGGGCAGGGAGGCCGCGGGCCCCGGGGTGGTCCCCACCCGCTGCAATGGGCTCTCCTGCACGCCGAGCCGGGTTGTTACATGGCGAACAGCGCCCTACTCTCTATAAGGGCACAGAGGAGGAGGGGAGCCCGCGCTGGGGTGCCATGGAGGCGGCCGAGGCCGCGGCGAAGGCGCTGCGGGCACCCAAGTGCTCCCGCTGCCGCAACCACGGCTTCGTGGTGCCCGTCAAGGGCCACGCCGGGCACTGCCGCTGGAAGCTGTGCCTGTGCGAGAAGTGCTCGCTCATCAGCGAGCGGCAGAAGATCATGGCAGCCCAGAAGGCGCTGAGGCAGCAGGAGACGGAGCTGCCGGCCAGGGCAGGCGCGGAGCCCGTTCCGTCGGGCGAGGGCCGCGGGCCGGCAGCCCGGGAGGACGGTGCCGCCGAGCCCTGCAGCCACGAGAGGAAGAAGGGTGCCCAGCCCGACAGCGGCGGCAGGGGCACGGCGTGCTGGGGGCCTCCGCCACCTCCCTTCAGGGACGACGGTAAGGACCTGTCCCCAAAGCCTCTTCCCAGCATCATCCTGTGTTCTCTTTCCCCTGTCAAACGTGCCACTTGTGCGTTTCGCTGATTGCTCAGCTCCGGGTGCCCGGGGAGCCGCTCCCGCTGTCTGTCCCGCTGTCCTTCCCCGGAGGGCGCTGGGCTGGCATGCCGCGGTGCAGCCTCAGCACGTCCCTCGGCAGCTCCGCAGCGCGGGGCGGGAACAGCGTGCTCGGCCTCGCCGGCCCTGGCCAGCTCGAAGCTTATGCAAAGTGGATTTTCACTGAGAGGGAAATCAGTCTGGGAATGCAACCAAACTGGGTCTGCTCCGCATGTTTCTCTTGAGTGCTGTCACCGTTTTTATAAACCCACGGGCACAAAATTCCAGCAACAAAAAGGCCAGAAAGCTCAGCGGTGGTGTGTAAATATGCAATATACTGCTGCAGCTCTCTGAAGTAAGCCTTTTATGCTAGCAAAAGAAAAAGACCTTTTCGCCTTAATTCATACCTGTAGCAAAAACTAAATTTGGCGGGCATGACTTGAAAGTGCATTTGGTATTTAAGAGCAAGGCATAAACTTCTCAGAGCAGTTGTATGGTCTGTCATCTCTTAAATTGTTTCCTTTAATAGTCTTTCATGTGACTTGTCTAGTTTATTATGGTAACTCCATTCTATTATTATAAGAATGTTGCAGAAATTCTTGCTGACTTAAGTAATGAATCTGAACCTCTGGAAGAGTTGGTAGCCTGCAAGACAAAATGTCCTGAGAAGCCCAAGGAAAAGACTTACTTTGGACATCTGTAGTCCCTAGAGAATACCTTCAGTAACTTCCCTTTTTAAGCTTTGTTTTGGAATAAAAATATGCTTATAGATGACAGTAGCTATACAGATGTCTGTCAGTCCTTCCCTTAATATTTCTAACCTGCTGACCAACTTCAAAAAAAGATTAGGCACAAATTATAGTACTCCAGAAGTAAACCTTTCAAAGGAAATTCTTTGCCTTCTCTGCCAGTCGGAGGATGGGCAGACAAGAAGGACCCTATTGACATTCAAATGGCCACTCTACTTCTTTTCCTAAGACTTCAGAGAGGCCATATAAGGTTCAAGATGCAAGATAAAAGTGAAGTAACTGATTTCTGCTTCTGAAGTTGTTTGTGTATGACCCTAAAACTGAACGTGCTGTAAATTAACCTAAGAAGTGACAGACAGGACTGCATTATTAGTATACTAGAAAGTTAGAACTCTGCTATTTCTGTGGAATTTTAAGTACCACTAGAGTCAAAATTTAAGGTAGTTTGTTTTGCTCTTGCTGATGGAAGAGTAAGATTCTGCAGCCAGTACTTTTGTAAGGACAAACTTTGCAGAGCAAAAGACAGAAAAGAATGCAAAATAAGTGCATTACAGTGTCATCTGCTGCACCTTTCCTTAGTTCCTGAAAATATCACAAAATCAATTAATGGGGAGCTCAACATGAAACCAAAGGACCAGGTTCTCCTGTGTGAGAGTGGAATTTGTTCCTGCACCTACTTCTACCTAACTCCATAAAATTACATGGATAATTTTATTGGTTCTTTTTTCATTCTTTCCTAGCTCATGCTGCTTTTCCTCCGGAATACACTGTCAACCCAGAATACCTGGAGAGAGAAATCCCCAAAGTGTACCCTGGGTGTTCTGGGGTATATCCTTACCACCCATTTTCCCTGGGATTTGCCATCAGTGAGTCAAGCAGTGGGGAAGCACCATCACCTCCAGGGATAACACTTCAGAGAGGATTCCGACACATTCCTAGCAGCTATGTGCCAGGGAATGCAACCACTGTTCCAGTGAGTAGCACGTTTTTAATTACTTGTGCTAATACTGCTTTATTTTAGCTGCCTTCTCTCTGTTGAAGTAACCATGGAAGAGTCATTCTCCTTATCAGTTACTTCACAGCATTTTGATACATTACACTGAGGAGGACATTAGCAAATGATGTTACTAATCCTACCTGCTTTCAGTAGGAAAGCAGAGTGATCTGCCTCAAGACAATAGACAGTAGATTTATTATTCTTGTATAGAAATTCCCTGTCACGTTTTAGGGGTTACTGAGAAAGAGGATGGCTGCTCCTGGTTTAAACCAACTACTCCAATGAGATGCTACAACAGGTGACAAGGACTTAAAAGGTCAGTTTTGCTCTGACATGGTCTGAGAAGTTCTTGCTCCTCAGTTGCAGCGTGTTACCTTGTGCATAGGCTTTCCATGTGCCAGTATGTGCACTGACATGGCAGCACATGGACAAAAACCCAGAAATGGTCTGATAATGCAGATGTATCCTGGAGAGTCTTTCGATGGAGGGTGGTCTGCTTCATGTATTTCCACAGATTCCAGATGGAGCTGGAGATTTCCCTCAAGGATACTACACTCCTCTGCATCAGTTCATCCCACCAAGTTTTCTGACAGGGATTCATTACATCCCAGCTCCAGTTTCACTGAACATCCTGGCTGAGACTACCAAGGAAGTTCATGGTAAGGAAATATGAGATAAGCCCTGACAGAGTCACTATTAAACTAGTTTCAGTATCTAACCACAGAGATGGAAACCCAAGAGACCCTGATCCCAGCTAGTTTTGACCTCTGTGATTGAAGCCAGGCCTGAAGTCCTGACTCCTGCTCTGGGAAGGGCTGACCTGGGGGAGGCAGCCTGGCACACTTGGGCTTTCCAGCTGACTAGCACCTCAATCTCAGGCAGGTGTCAAAGGCCCCAGGACTCAGAGCTATTCCACAAAATCATCTGTTGATGTTCTCAAAAAGAAAGTATATCTCTACATAGCTAGTTTGCAGGACATATCTTAAAAATTATTTGGCTGTATTTCAGTTTAGAGAAATCATTAAAAAATAATGCAGACTAACACCATGAAAAATAAGAAATTTCTTGCTCATCTGAGAATCCTAGATTTTAATTGCTGAAAAAGAAAGATTGAATCTTCAAAATCTCTAACTGATTCCTACAGGATTTTAAAATTCTATCACAGATTAAGTCTTTGTGCCCCTGTGTTTTAGGTCTGTTTCATGTAGTGTGCCTGCATGTGGATGTTATTTGTGATTATATTCGCAATATATTTTTCATTTGGCTGCAGCTAAGCTGTGACCACAAGAGGGTAGAGCTGCTCAGAGAATTAACCACTAATACTGGATGTGCAAATAGCCAGGGTTTTGTTTTTTTTTTAAATTTTTAAAAACACAGATAAATAAACACAACTTTCTTTCTCTTCTTGAACATGAGAACAAAAAATCATTAAGCTGTTTATGAAATAGATTACAATAATCACCCACTGAAAAATCAAGAGGGAGGGGAAATAAGAGAAGTAGAATGATCTCATCTGAAATGAAAAGATGGTGGTGGTGGTGATGTGGGACAAAATATAAGTTGGTTTTTTTTGGCCTGATTTCTCAACAACATAAGGCTCGTGCAGCCTTGTTTTCTGTTAATGTCAGTCCTCTCATAACTCATTAGCTATTTTCAGCCAAACGTATCTGTTGTGATCACATGCCTACACAATATTGATGTGCAAGGGAAGCAGATGCCTCCCACTGAAGCATTTGCTTGTCATGGTGTTGGGCTGGCTGTCACTGTGCACTCAGTCCCTGACTGGGGTGTGTGTCCCTGGGGCCAACCACCAAGGGCCAGCCAGTCAGCCCAGCAGTGGGGACACATCCCCCCAGCACTGGGGGCATCCCTGCTCCTTGTCTGGCTGGAAAGGCAAAGAACAGGAAGCAGGAGATGTGGTGGACAAGGGGAATGTGGAGACTCTGGCAGTGTAGGGGTGTACACTGTAGAAATGTAAAGTTATTTTAGGATGCTGATAAAGGCAGTGTGTAGGAGATACTGGGGTGCTGGAGGTGAAGTAATATGGGCTGAGTTTGAGGGAAAGAGAGGAAAAGGGCTGGCCTGCAAATGTGGAAGCACGTGTGAGGATTAATGGGCTTTGTGATTTGGAAGGGACAAAAATCTGGGGCATGCTGCAGTGGTAGAGAGCATGTAGGGAGCTGTAGCTTTTCTGTTGGACACTGAGGGAAATGGAGTAGCACACAAATATGGGGGACACTGAGTGAAGTTACCGTAGTGCATGAGGGAAACAGAGGAAAGCCAGTCCTGCATTGGTAGAGTGAAATTGTACTGGCCAAAAACTGATGAAAACAGGCAACTGGACAGAGAAGAAACGCCAGTAGAGCAGCACCCCCCAGGGAGCAAAATGCCATCTAATGACCTCAGCCCTTAACACACAGCAGCCCAGGCACAGCGCCATAGGAAACAATGCCTCATGGATTGTGTTGCTCAGAGAACAATCCAGTTTCCTTAGTGCTATGGAGAAAGTAGAAACTCATTCTGCTGCACAGCATTTGTGCTCCAGGATATGTAGGAATTTGCAGTGGTAACCCAGTGAGGGGGGATAATTCTGCATGAGGTCATACAAAATAGCCTGGCAGCAGCAGAAGATGCAGATGTAAAGGGAAAAGTGAAACCAACAAATTCTTTTCCATGAAAAAGGGATTATGAATCAGTCTGTCAAGGCCTTTGAGAATTCACAGGAGTGTTAAAAAGGCACAGCATAGGTTCACTGTGTGTAAGTGGGCAGAAGTCTCTGCCTCATCGTTCTATTCCATTGCAGCTTCAAATGTGGAAATGTGATTGATTCCAGGTGTAACAAGAACTGAAACAGAGGGTTTGGGGTTTTTGCTTCTTTGTGTTTAACTCTGACCTTTTCCTATTCTTAATTTTAGCTACTGAAGCTGACAGTGAGGATTCAGGGGTGGTTCATGAACGTGGCCAACCTCCTTCTTCCGTAGAATAAACAAGAAGAGACCAATCTGTGTATTATACACAATGAATGGGCTGGAGAAGAGCTGAGAGCAGGCAGCACTGTTCTCATTTCTGAGTGTTAGTTAATGAGGGTAGAGTGATACTTAATCACCGAGCAGTCACAACAGCTAGAAGGGGATTAGTCCCCTGCCTCACTTTCTGATCAATGTTTGAGCTACCAGGCTCACAGCTCTGCCTCCCAAGCACTACAAAGCCCATGTTCATAAAAGGTGTTCCACCTTTTAAAAATGATGATGACTCCAAATTTGTTCCTCTGCTGAGGTTACCTGGCTCCCAGACCGTGGTCTCTGAGCCATGTGCATTCTGCAGCATTTTCATGTTCATGACAGTAGTCAGAAAGATGTTGTTTGTATCAGTTTGCTGTAAAGGAAATCTGGTTCTGAATGTTAGAGAAGAGTTAAGTGATGTGGAGCCTGGAGACTGCATGAGAGGGGATGTGAAGGCAGCCTGGGTTGCTGATGCACTTGGCTGCCTAAGAAGGTGATTGAGCAGGGGAAGGGAAGGTGGGTGCTGGTCTGGAAGGGCATGGCAGGAATGTGTGGAAGGGCCTGGTGCCTCCACATTATTTCTGGGTCCTTCAAGGCATGATCCATGTAGACTGGGGACAAAGTTCTTTGGAATCACCTCTTGTCACACAGGCTTCACACGTGACATTTTGAAGGTCCTTGATGATTTATAGATGGTTTCAGTGTTGTTTAACTCATGACAGCTGAAGCTGAGCAGTACTGTTTGTTTCCAAAGGGCTCCTGCAGACAGCTTTACACGTGTGTACTGGAAGTGCACTGTGGCATAGCCAAGGTGTGGAGAGATTAGCCCAGGACAAAACACCAGTTATAATAATAATAATAGTAATTAGTCATATCCATCCACACTATGATTGTCAGTTATAATCTTTAATTAAAAATGAATGGTGTATTTCTCTACTGTTTTGCCTGGATGAATTTTGTATCAAGTGGATCAGCTGTTAATGTTTGAATTATTGGGGTGGGACTTTTGTATAATTAAAAAAGATACATTAAACTGTTGTTATGGTTTGACGTGTGTCTGCATGTAATTTTTCTAGCCAAATGTCACGTGTTGCCCTGAACAGCTCTGTGTAACAGACTTGTCTGGAGAGAGATTTAGGCCTCAGTATTTTTTTCCTATGTCTGTCTGCTTCTGTAGAGGTGAGCCCAGTAAAATAAACAGACTTCTTTTCTGATACTTGTATTAACAATTCCTTGCTCAAGGCAAGAAGTAAAGAAGTTCTGCTAAGCTGAACATTTATCTTTTGCTTAATGTAGTAGATGATCTGCAGGAATGCTTTGCAGCACAGTGATTTGGGGCAAAAGTGAAAGTGGCAAATTTAGAACTGTCAAGAGAAAAAACCAGAAAAACTCATTTATCTGTAGCAAAGTATCTGATGTACAACTTGTTATATTTTAGATTTACAACAGGATCTTTGCTCCCAGGAGTGTTCCTGGGAGACAAAGCTTCTGTCTGCTTGGAAAGCTCTGGATACTTCTTTCTTTTCTAAATAAAATAATCTACAAATAGAAATACCAGCAGTGCCCACAAAGCAGGTTCCTCTGTGGATGGAGGGTTTGGTTTTTATAACATAATGATTTAAGAAAATAATAATATTCAGGATGAATACCTGAACCAGCTCCTTCCCAGATATTTTTCTGGAGTCAGTGTTGTATTACTCCTTAAATCTCAAAGCAAGGTGGATTCCAGCCCATTTCACTGACTGTAATGCACAGTCACTGCACATACACTGCACATACAGCACTGACTGCTCTGTTTTACTGGACCAGTAACTGCTTCCAGATTGCCATCTCAAACTCCTTATTTTCCTTTTTCTCCATCTTTCTGAACCATCATCAAGTGAGCCAAAGCCCTTACTTTGGCTGTCTGAAGGATGGTCTGACACTCCACAAGGGTCTCCCTTGCTGCAGATAAATGGGCATCTCCAGAGGGAAGTAGTGAGTTTAAGGAAGAGCCAGAGAAAGGCAACTAAACTGAAAAGATGGAGAAGTTGATTACTGGGCGAGTCTAAAAGTAGAGTCTTCAGTTTTAGAACATGTCAGGTGTGGCAGAGCAGCTGTAAAACCATTACCAAACCTTGCTGCTTTATACATCTGAAGGACAGGAAGGTGACTGGGGCAAAGGGTCAGCTGGTTTTCACAGAATCACAGAATCACTGAGCTGGAAGAGACCTTTAAGACTGAGTCCAACCCACACTTGACGCCCCAACTAAACCACGGCACCGAGTGCCACATCCAGTCTTGTTTTAAACACACCCAGGGATGGTGACTCCACCATGTCTCCAGGCAGAGGATTCCAGCACTTTATCACTCTTTCAGTCTAAATTTCCCTTGGCACAGCTTAAGACTGCATGTCCTACAGCTGTAGGAAAACAGTGAGTCCAGTCCTGCTTAATATGCTTAATCCTGTCATCAGTCAAACTCTGTGGTGTCATTTCAGACTTGTACATTTCAGGAAACTTGTCCCCAAGTTCTTGCACCTGCCTAGAGATGCAAACAACTTGGTAAGAGAATTGAAAGAGAGCAACTCTCGAGGTGACAGAATGAACTATCCTATGTGGATAATTCAAGGTTTCATTCTTCCACTTTGTGGTCAGCTTGTCCTTTTTAACCAAGGAAAAAAACATTCCTTGACAAGTGGTGGTGACATACTGTGCACTTAAGGACTTCAAAGTGAGTAATTTTAATTCCAAACTTAGTGCCAACCAGTGTTTCCAATAATTAAACTCTGTGATCTCTTCTGACTCCATTTATTTAAATAAATGACTTAGGGATAATGAAATCAGTTTGGATTGAAATGGAATGATTTGGATTAGACAAGTCACTCAGAGGTTGTTCCAGCCTAAATCATCCCAGAATTTCATTGTTTTTTATTAAGGCTGAAGCCACACAGACTTGGTTGAATTAATAGGATTTGTGAAGGAAAAGGAAAGGATTCCTTTTGCTTCTGAAATCTTTATGCATGCAAGCTGCTACTGGCTGCAGTAGGTAATCTGCATATATGCAGTTGTCATCATCACTATTTTCAGATTTCTGAGGATTCACTCCCTTGAGCTGAACTTCTGAAGGTGTGATTCCTAACACCTGACACATCTGTCAGTTCTCTTGCTGCAAGTCCCTGGGTCCTCACAGAAACACAGTTTATTCCTTGAAGGAGAAAATCTGGTATTAGGAGCCAGTTCTTTAACATTTACTACCACCACTAATTTCATTACTGTCAGTGGAATTCCTTGTGAGGGTAGAGAGTGGACAGCACTGGTTAGGTATGCAAGTTTAGGATCCAGATTTTATTCAGAGATGTCTGTGACACTTAAAACCCTCAGATTATTGTAGATATGCTTTTTTTTTTTTTTTTTGGTAGGCACTCTGGAAAAATGAAAACAAACCCAAGAGATTCTAGAAGGATAGTATAATATGTCCATTCTGCAAACATATGTAGGATTCATCTGTCATTTCCCTGCAGCAGACTGCTCAGTGTTAACACTCCCAGGCTATTGGCTTCTACATCTGGACTGGAGCAGGTTTTCATATGACAGTAATTATAATACTCCTTCTAGGGTTTTTTTTTTCTTCTTGGAATTAGATGCACCCAGTTGGAACTCTGAAATCCACAGCAAGACTATAGCTGTTTTTTCCACATTAATGAGTAATTAATTTTGAACTGCAATCCAAAGAAGTATTTAATTGCTTACCAATAAAGTCAGCTTGCAGCGAAGAAAAATCTCCTTCCCCTTAAAAAAATAGTTTTCATGACAGAAAAATTCTTTACGATGTGAAACATAACTACTTTAGAACAGTGAAAACTTTAATTAAATCATTCTTACAGGCAAGAGGGTCTGCTTTTCCCATTTTTTGCCCAATATTTTACTACTGCAACATTAGCATTAGTCACAGAGTTATGTCTTTGCTTAGCTTGCCAGAATGTAAGGGAGAAATCCAAATGTAAAGAGAGATCTTGTGGAAACTGTTCCTGAAATCAGAGAGGGACTGACTGCCTGTTTTACTGCAGCCCAGAGAGAGCTCCAGATCCACCACAGACACCCAGGCAGTGACATGTCCACACACCCACCTTGTGCATTTCACTTTTCCATATATCCTTACAGGTACATCTTATCACACACAAGTAAGCTTGGCTTCAACAATTCTGAAGGAGCCCCCGCAAAAAGCAGATTTATTTTGGCATTACTTTTAACTGCAATGGGTAACATTTTTCTTGTTTCTTCTTGCTGGTTCTTTGGCTATTGTCCTCAGCCAGGCAACATTAGTGGTGACCTTGCTGCTGATTCCATAGGG